>JAVJIF010012859.1:0-103138 GCA_038442645.1 Agave tequilana
CGCGTCTGTGTTCTTCTCGTCCCTAGCTTTAACGCGAGTCTCAAATCCCGCGTTTGAGACATCTCCGCAATGCGTCTCCCGCGTTTGCGATTCCCGCGTCTCCATTCTCTCTCCTCCTTTATATTGAACACATTTACGCGTTGATTTCCTAAATTACGGACATCAGGCATTTCACGGTGTTTTTCTAAGTTTTAGGCCAGTGTTCTCGCTTTCCCATTAGACTTTCCCGCATCGTCGGGTTGACTTGCATAACATTATGTATTTATATCGGTATTCTCGTTGGTATTGTGATGTACATACTTGTTATATTAACTGTTGACATACACCTGTTTGTATCATACTTGGCAACTGACGTGTTACCACCTGACATGATTTACTACTTAGCGCTTGTTCGTCATTATAACATGACTTACCATCTGCCTCCTGACATATTAATACTTGACTTGTGATTATCACATTTACGGGAATACTGTATTTGTTATCCTGTATTATATATACAGTGACCTGAATCTGTAGTACTTATGTACACCTGAATTCCTGATCATGTCCTGTTCTTGCTATTCCCGTAAATTGATAACTACATATTAAATTATTATAAGACAACTTGTACCCGGTTTGGGGAAAACTAATGGGCCCTGATTAATCATGTTTATGGTGGTCTCTATCGAGTCGCGCGTGGCCACATACTTGAGGGATCACCTGGCGGCCACTAGGGATTCCGTGGGGTGTGCTGGCACCCTACTCTGTTATTCCTACCGGGTATGCACACGCCTTAGGCCTATTTCTATGGGATCTGCGATACTCTATTTCTGTTCGGGCGTAAATAAGTCCCGGTACCTAGCGGTACGTTCTGGCTCAGCACCGGATACTCCTGGACCGTTGTCCCGGGCATGTACGGGGCCCATCCGAAACATGATTCATCGAACTTTATCAGTTTCCAAATAACTTGCTCTAAAGTTGTGAGTGAAAGTATGTGGAATGGACACATACTGAAGCCTAGAACTTAGACGGCCCAATTATAATAAGATGTTAATATGCAATTTGTTGTGCTGTTCTGTAACTCAGGTTGTACGCGTTGGATTACGGTAACATGGGATAAAGGTATATAGATGAGGGTTCCTTATTTGGATTATTCCTTCGAGGTACTAATCTCATGGAGCCGTGGCCTAAACCTGTACAATCGGGTTTGCTTGTAATCGGTTTTTATTCAGTTTTATCGGTTTTATGTTAGCTTAGGAGATAACTGTGTTGCCCTATCTACTTTACTTCTCGTCTTGTTACCTCCCCTATCTTATCATACCATGAGTATTCCCTGCTTGACATCACTTATTATATATCTACTCGCTCCTGCATGCTTATGCTCACAACACGATTTTCAATGCATGATTATGATTCGGTTTTATCGATACACTTGTACTTATCTTGGCACGCCATCTGGCATTCGCATCACCACTCGCTGGGGGAGTTCTGACTCCTCTGGATCCTCATGTCCAGGTTCTGGAGCTCGGGGCGTTACACTAGGGGATTCTCTTTGTTGCTGACCAGAGAGGTGCTGCGGTACCTTGGATCTCGAGCAGACCATTTGAAGCTCTATCCTTCCAGGCCCCCTGTGCACCTCTCGATTTCCTTTTGTAAACTCGTGAGTGCCTTATACTGTTCATATATGTGCATCTCTTTGTATTCTCGCAATTGCGCCTATCAGTGATGTAATATTCTTGTAATATTTATCACCTCTGGTGATAACTTTGTAATTTTACTCATATGTTGGAATGTATAATGTACCATTTGCTTCCGTACTCTGATTCTTGCCTGTACTGATACTTAGCGTATATACGTGAGGGTATTTCTGACCTGCGTATATACGTCGCAGTAACGTCTCCGTATCCGCGGGATCGGGGCGTTACATTTTCCCTCTTTAGTATAGGTTAGTTCTTCTTCTTCTTCTTCTTTTGTATTTTTTATTTTTGTTGATCATTTAATAGGGAAGAGAGTGGTTCTTAGGATGAAAGTTAGAGTGCTTTTAATAGAGGGTGACACTCTAAGAAATGTTCTCTCTTCATTTCTACTTATTTTCTTCTCTCTGACTCTTTACATGGTTAGCTTTTTCTCTCATGGCAACTAACTACTAACTTGCTAACTCCTTACTTGATAATCACAAGAATCTAATAGCCTCTACTTGGCATTGCTCTTGCAAGAGACATTGATGGCTTATGATGATGGATTCTAACACTCTAACATCTAACTCTCTAAC
The DNA here is from genome assembly GCA_038442645.1 of Agave tequilana. Lineage (NCBI taxonomy): Eukaryota > Viridiplantae > Streptophyta > Magnoliopsida > Asparagales > Asparagaceae > Agave > Agave tequilana. The sequence goes on from JAVJIF010012859.1 coordinate 2,252, forward strand.
AAGTTACCATTACTTTATTACATGTTTCTCTAATTAGTTTTGACGGTTTAGGTGTAGCTTGCTCTTGTTTATTCAGTTTGAATGTGAAAGTGATCTTATTGGTTATGTCTTGAAAAGCTCTTGAACCAAGGACTAGTGATGGCCAAGGATACATGTGAGGGAACTATCACTAAGAGGTTAGCATATTGGGGAGCCATTAGTTGTTAGTAGCCATGATTTTTCTTCTATTTTTACTTTGTTTTAGAAATATCTCAAAAATCACAAATATCTTATTTCAATGTTTCTATATTTGTTTTCACCATACTCTTCTCTTTTAATTTTTGTTTTTTTTTGATCCTTTGAAACATAGAAGAACCGTTAACACACACGTGAACATACTGTGTAAACTTCTATTGCCTTCCGTTCTTGTAGATTCGACCGGTTTAGCCTCTACGCTATAACGGAAGTATCAAGGAAGCCAAAGCATGCACTTTTAACTTCTTATTTCAAAATGACAGTTTTCGTGCACGTTTTTACCCCAACCAAATTTTTGCGCCGTTGTCGGGGATGAGAACGGTTTGATTTCATATTTTTCTTAACTTTTTGTCTTTGTTTCTAAGCGCATGTAACAATTTTTAGAGTTTAACAACTACAAAAGTCCACACTCCCCCGTTTCTCCCTGCTCAAGAAAGCAGGGAGTGAAGGTACACCTAGAGGGGGGTGAATATGTGTACGGCTAATCTAATGAACTAATGCGGAAATTAAAACTAAATTGCAATAATACTTAATGCAACCAACGAGTGTAGCCGAATTCCCAGTGAAGGCTCTGGACTAACTCCTCTTGATTCCTCTGAATAAGAGTTGAGGCGCTATATGAACCACTCGTGGTTAAGCACAAGTGAGGCACACACAAACAAGCCAAGCATATAATATATGAATGAGCAATATGAAATGATGCAAGGCACAATATAAAAGAGAGAGAGAGAGTTAGAGTCAATGGATCAAGCGCAAACAACAAGATTTGTTTCGAGGTTTGAGCACCAGCTCTACGTCCTCGCCTTCACACAGAAGGATTTCCAATCCACTTGTCCACACAGGACTCCCACACAGGGAACCTCCACTGAGGATTTCGGGCAAATACAATATGGAGTTCACAACTCCTCTCTCAACCAAAACAACCTCTACACTTAGAGGCTTGGCACAAAGCGACCACAATATCCACCTCACAAATGAGGGATGAGCACAAAGTCAAATAAGGATCACCTCACACTTGAGGAATACAACCCAATTGCACAACCTCCTCTACACTAAGAGGGAACGGCTCAAAGCCAAGCAATGATAAGGGTTTACAACTTGGTGGTATATCTCATCCACAAACTAATTTCTTTTCCACAAAAACAAGGATCCTATAGAGAGGATAGAATGATAAGCTCAAGTGTGGAAAACAAAGTGTTTTTAACAAAGAAAATTACTTGGGAAACTCTCCAAAAAGATATAGAATTTTAGATCAAAAACAATTACCAAAAGACTATTTTCTTTGAAATAACAAAACATTTTAAAACAAGTAGAGAATAGGAATTTGAACTCAAAAACTTTTTGCTGAAAATACTTAGGAAGTAGGAAATTTTTGCTTTGAAAATTCTTGAAGAAAACCTCTCTCAAATGGGGTTTTTATAGCCTCTTTTAAAACAACTAGCGTTGCAGCCAAAGAAGGTCAGAATTGACCATCCGGTCGACCGCCCGGTCGACCGGGCAACGGTCTAAATTTGACCGTTAGCGACTGTCGGTCGACCACCCGGTCGACCGCGCCCAGAACCAGAGAGCAATGGCTCTCTGGCGGTCGACCGCCCGGTCGACCGGAACAACCCGAGAGTGGGTTGCTTTCAGTCGGTCGACGCTTTTTCGACTGGCCCAAAGGCTGGCTGCGTGCACGTTCCTTGTGCACATCCGGTCGACCGGCTCCTAGTCCGGTTGACGGTCGGTCGACCGCCAGGGCCTGGCAGAAACAATTTTGGGACTGAAAAACTGAGTTTTAATTTTTAAAATAAATCCCATAAAACTTCTAAAATTCCACAAAAAAAAGTTCTAACATTATATTTGATATACAAACATGTGTGAAAAATTTCAACACATATTTCAAACAATTTGAATCATTTTTGTGTTATGGAAATTTTGTCAAAAACCAAAATCCGTATTTTTCAAACTTAGATTTTTCAAATGAAAATCTGATTTTTTCAAAACTCATCCAAATGCAAAAACATGATATTTAAACAACTTTTAGGCATGTAGTATATGGATATACTCCAATATACATGAAATAGATATATATCAATGTTTTTGATATTAAATCCGAAAATATGTTTTGTTAAAACACAAAACTCCAAACCCATGATGGACATATCAAAATAAGTTTGTCTAAGATATGAAGTATACATGTATATAGAACAAATCTAATATACATTAAATCATGTAAACTTATTTTGATTCTATCTATCCATGAAAACCAAGATCGGTTAAACCAAAACCGAAAACCAAAACATGAAACGTGTGTGTTGTGAACTTGAGCATACCACACTATCTAATCTTTACACATGGATCTAAAATATAAACTAAACTATGTACCGAAGTCTTCTTGACAAACTCCATCTTCAAGCCGACTCGATCCAAACCGTGATCCACCGAGCTTGACTCCAACGAGTGCTAGATATGACTTTGTCGCTCGGGCTCTTGAATCACAATGTGAGAAGCTCCAAAACTCCTTTGTTGAAGCTAATCACCTACTAATATCTTGGTTAAGTATCTGAAACTAAACATTACAAGAATATTAGTAAACATAACTACATGAGTTAATCATCATCAAAACTAGAGTGGAAGGCCTCTGGGCTAACAATCTTCCCCTTTTTGATGATGACAAAACTCATGGAGTTATATATGCATGGATTAAAGTAAAGCTTCAAAGAAGCTCCCCTTAACTCATGCATCACAATAATAATAATATATGGCAATGAAGCACATGAATCTAAACAATCATGTATGCAAATATAAAGAGATAAACATGTATAAATAAGCATGAAACACATCAATTCTTTTCTCCTTTTTGCAAAACAAAACAATATGCATAAACAAGAAATCTTTTCCAAAACATGCATATATACTAAAATACTTCTCTCCCTTTTTGTCAATCATCAACAAAGGGGTTAAAGTGAACACAAAAACAATATTCTTCCCCACAAAAAGGTGAACTCAAATCAATGAATAAAGAGATATATGCGATATACATTCATGAAGAGGAAGACGCTAAGTTAACTTTCCTACATACATGCATTACATGAAGAAAAGGATGACATGTCCTAATTCACATAACACATAATATGCAATACATAAGAGGAGATGTGAAGCTCCCCCTACACACGTGTACCGCATAAAGAAGAGTTGTCAAGCTCCTCAATATAAGATACACTCAACATGAATCTATATGTAGAATAGATGTTAAGCTCTCATTGCATATAGGCAATATAAATCAAAACATTTTAATTTTTTTTATTAAAACAAAATTTTGAGATATCTTAGTAAATCAAAATTTAAGATCTCAATTGTAAATAAACATTACAAATTTTGAATTTTTCTTAAATTAAGATATCACAAGATATAGATACCATATGAAATAAAATCATTTGTGATACAAAATTGAAGGTAAACAAATAAATATCTTGATACCAATTGAAAGTATTTTTCATTTTGAACATATGATACCAAATTAAAATCAATATTCATTTTTCAATTATTTTTCATCATAAAGTATGGGAGTGAAAATTAAAGGTAAACAAAATACCAATTGAAAGATAAAATACGAATTTTCTCCCCCTTATGAAATACCAAATAAATGATGCATAAGCTTGTATTAGGACATCAATTGAAACATAATCAATTGAGATAAGATAGTCATAAAAAGAATCAAGCTTAGCATACCCAAAATTTGTGCTCAAGGACATATAGATATAGTAAGCACAAATAAGACATATATATGTATGGAAAATTAGATACAATCGAAATTGATACTATTTGAAATGTAAGCATACATATATATAAACAATATATGAGTATACAAAAAAAGAGTGTCAATATTGATACCAATTGAAACAATCCAATGATATCAATTGAAAACATAATATGATCAAGTGTATAACTCATATTACCTACCACCCATTTCATGCACAAGTTTAAAAAGATTTTCAATAATAAGCATACAAGGCATGGTCGCCCAACCAACCGCCCTTTAATGGGTAGGGTTTTCAAAAATAGGTTGAAGATAAAGTATGTTTGAAAACTCTATCATATGAAGAATACGAACTAGTTATATGAAAAATCTGTAAACTAGTCGAAATCCTTCAAGTAAGGAATAAAACAAATTATATTTCATGAAAACATGTAAATCACATGATCATTAAACACTCAATGGTCTGTAAAGCACAAATTGTACTCATGAAAACAAAATCATGAGAAACATTTAAATGAAGTGAGTGTACAAGTTATGTGAAACACATTATCATGAAAATAGTCAATTAAGCTCAAAATTCCTTAAAAATGAAAATCATCAAAACAATTTAATCTTTAAGGTATATGTATGTCATGTAAAACAAAAGTATACATACATATCCAAACATAGCGAGTACACAAAAGTATATGCATGAAGGTAAGTAGCTCAAGGAATGTATATGTATAGCTAATAGTTTAGACAAGATGGACATATACATGAAGTTAAAACCCAAGCATGAAAAACATGTACAAAATAAGAATACAAGTCAAATGTATGAATCATCAAAACTAGACTATACTAGTACATCTAATGGGTACAAATGAGCATTCAAGTACAAGCATATAATGATCTATTTGTGCCTCACTAGTTATACAAGTATATATCCTAGTTTTAATGAAAACTAACATCCAATCATGTAATCAAAACATGAAGCATAGAAGTCAAAAACAAAACTCATAAACATCCATATAATCAATATGTATATGCACATACATTAGATCTAGGACATACACATTAGTTAAAAACAAAGTGAGAACACTAAATATAAATCCATATAAAACATGGATGTCTCAAATAACTAAACATGTTTATCGCTAATCTAATAAACATGGCATATGACATACTAATCAAAAACATGACATGCTTGAAATCAACAATAAGATAAGCATGTAAACATAAATGAGGAGTAAGGGATAGTTACCAAAACAATAAGGGCAACTCTTCATGTCTCCAAAACAAAGTGGTCCTCCCACCAAACTCCCGTTGAAAGTGATGCAACCAAAATGTCCTCATAAAGCTCGGAACGCATCCACTTCAAGGTATAGTTGCTCTCACGTCATGCGAGAGCCCACACCTACATCAAATACAATAGGGGTGGTCTTTGGTACCCATACTCTTTTGAATCCATGGGGGTTAGTTCCTTTCCTAACCCAAACAAACTTATTTGCTAAATTTACATCATGTATCTTTTCATAGCAAAATTTAGCAAGGTGGCCCTTACGTCCACAATGTGTATAATTGTACACATGAGCATACAACGTGTTATGAGAGTGAGCGTGAGGAGCATGTGTATGTCGTGTATGGTGTGCATGCATAGAAGGAACTTGTTTCTTTCGAAACAAAGATTCCAAACGTGTATGATTCATAGCACAATGGCTCAAAGTGGAGCCAAACAATCTATAATCTTCTTTAACAAATTTATATCATTTTCAATGTTAGAAGAAGTGGAGCATGCAATAGGTGAGTTAGAATGTGAAGCTACACTAGCATGGTAAACATGAGAATCCAAATCATTTTGCAAAGAAATATTTTTCTTTAAACAATCTTTTAATTCTTATGAAATCAAATTTATTTTATTATTCAAAGAATTATTTTCTTTTGATACAAAATCAAGTTTTGAAGTTAAATCCTCATTTTTCTTCAAAACATATTCACAATCAACTTTATTTTTCAAAATTTTGTTTTCATTAAGTGTAAGATCAAGTTGGGATTTAAGCGAGTCACTTTCACTTGAAATCTCATCCCTTTCTTGCAAAACAATCTCAAGTCTAGAAGATAAATTTTTATTTTCTTCTTTAAAACCAAGACTTTCTTTTTTCAAAAGTTTATATTTTGAAATCAATTTTCACAATTTTTAGCAAGTTCGTCATTCATGACTTGTGTCTCTAAACACTCATTGCAATATGAACTAGACCTAGCATCTAGTTGAGTTTCTGATTGTACCTCAAGGGAGTCATTCCCTTGAACCATGAAGCAACGTTCATCGGACTCGTCTCTCCTAGATCTCCTCATCCTATCGATAATCTTAGGTAGCTCGGGAGAAGTCAAAATGCTCCATACTGCAAAAGCCGAATCATAGTGAGAAAACACATGTAAATAATCTTTATGAAGAGATGCTCTAAGTGCCTTTAGGGCTATTGCATTGGCCTCTATATACTTGCTATCTTTAGGATAAGATTCCTTAGTAATGGCAAGGTAAACATGCAAACCTAGGGCTTTTAAATACCAACTCATCAAAATCTTCCATGTGTCAATTTTAGAGAAATCAAAAATGGGAGGGCTATCCATGAGTGCAAACTATATGTGTTCAAAAGCAAATGCAAATGAAAGATTAGCTAACCAAGATCACACTCCTAGGTGGTTAAACCAAATATCAGGAGAGTAGGCTCTGATACCAATTGAAGGTACACCTAGAGGGGGTGAATAGGTGTACGGCTAATCTAATGAACTAAATGTTGAAATAAAAACTAAATTGCAACAACACTTAATGCAACCAACGAGTGTAGCCGAATTCCCAGTGAAGGGCTCTGCACTAACTCCTCTTGATTCCTCTGAATAAGAGTTGAGGCGTTATATGAAGCTCTCGTGGTTAAGCACAAGTGAGGCACACACAAACAAGCTAAGCATATAATATATGAATGAGCAATATGAAATGATATAAGACACAATATAAAAGAGAGAGTTGGAGTCAATGGATCAAGCGCAAACAACAAGATTTGTTTCGAGGTTCGAGCACCCAGCTCTACGTCCCCGCCTTCACACAGAAGGATTTCTAATCCACTTGTCCACACAGGACTCCCACACAGGGAACCTCCACTGAGGATTTGGGGCAAATACAATATGGAGTACACAAGTCCTCTCTCAACCAAAACAACCTCTACACTTAGAGGCTAGGCACAAAGCCACCACAATATCCACCTCACAAATGAGGATAAGCACAAAGCCAAACAAGGATCACCTCACACTTGAGGGATACAATCCAATTGCACAATCTCCTCTACACTAAGAGGGAAAGGCACAAAGCTAAGTAATGATAAGGGTTTACAACTTGGTAGTATATCTCAACCACAAACCAATTTCTTTTCACAAAAACAAGGATCCTATAGAGAGAGATAGAATGATAAGCTCAAGTGTGGAAAACAAAGTGTTTGTAACAAAGAAAATCACTTGGGAAACTCTCCAAAACGATATAAATTTTTTAGATCAAAAACAATTCCCAAAAGACTATTTTCTTTGAAATAACAAAACACTTTAAAAAGTCCAAAATGAAGCAGTTTTTGATTTTAGGCTAGGGTTTCTATGTTTGAGTTTAGTGTAGGTAGGTGTTCTTCATTTCTTGTATTTTGTATTGTTATTTCGTTTTTAGATCTTGTAGTAGGGCTGAGAGATTCAGAGAGAGATAGAGAGGAATTGATGTAATAGATGGTGACAATCTATGTAAAGGTGCCTCCTTTCTTTTTCAATGTAATCTTCTCCATCTTCTACATGATGTTTGGCTAACTTTTCTTTTTCTCATAACAATCTAACTACTAACCACTAATCATCTAACAACTTACTTGATAATCCACATGAATCTAATAGGCCTTACTCTTGCAAGAGCCATTGATGGCTCATGATGATGGATTCTAACATTCTAACATTTCTAACACCTAACCCACTAACTTGCTAACTTGTAATATCTTCTTTATTTCATGCTCACCTCTAACCGGTTTTGATGATTTAATAAGTAGTTTGTAACTTGTTAGTGGTATGGATGTGTTGTTTGAATGTAGAAGATCAATCTTATGGGTCATGCTCTGTATCGTCTCTTGAAGCCAAGGATTAGTGACGGCCAAGGATCCATGTGAGGCAACTATCACTAAAAGGTTAGCATGGTTAATGGAGCAATTGGTAGTCAGTAGCCATGAGTTTTATTTTACTTTATTTTGAAAATTATTTCCAAAGTCTTTTTCTCATTTTTCTATCGATGTTTTCACCATCCTCTTAGTTCACCTTTGTTTCATCTTTCTATTTTGTTTTTCAAACCACTTCTCTTTCGTTTTCACATCGCTTTCATCGCCTTCTTTACCTACGACATGCTTGATTTCCTTTTCTTTTCTTTTCTTTTCTTTTTCTAATTCTTTAAATAAAGAAGAACTTGTTAATAACCGACGTGAATAGAGACTGTTAATCTATCGAGGGAACATTAGCACATACGAGCTTTTCATTGATTTCATAATACACACTTTTTTGAATGCTAGTTTCGCCCCGATCAATGTCACTCAACCTGAAAGTCATTAAGTGGGTAAAGTTTACCTTCGATTCTATTACACACTGTGATTGCATGTGCATTGACTATTAATATAATAATGATGATAGTTAAATGAAGATTGATATTATATACAAGTGATGTCCAATCTGTTATAAAAGTAATAGTTAAGTTTAATATAATCGGATGGTAATTGGTTAACACCGGTATACCCGGTGAGTGGACTAAACAGTGACAATAAGAAATCGATTACAGATCATAAATGTTTAATTATTAATAAGTGATAATTAGAAATCAGTTAAGATAAAAGATCACTTGAGACCCATCAACCATGATTGGATAATTATAGAATTAGTTATGTTGACACTGGTATAAGCAGAATCCAAAGTTGATATTAGAATTTAACTAAGCAAATGAAAATGGAAATTATCTTTGAGTAACTCGATATAACCGTGATATAGAAAACTCTATCAATTGGGATATATATAATTGATGCAGTATGATAGAAATAGTGTATTGATTAATTATTGAAGGTTTTTGTTAATATTGATAACTTGGATTGGATCGGGACATTTCGGTTAATTAGCACCTGTGAACGTGAACCGATAATGATGGAACTGATCAAAGTAATTATAATGAACCGAATTAGAGTAACTGAATTCCTAGTACTATCGGACATGCTTGATAAATAAATTGAACATCAAAAGCTTATTATTAAGCCAAGTACCCGGGATACTCAAATATTATGTAGTATGTTGAGTATTGATCTTGCGAATATTATTTTCGTATTTGTTGTGTTTCATGATATATACACTCATAACGTGATTTTGTGTATCAACTAGCACACTTGAGGCAGCAAGGGTCAGCTAGTGACCTACATGATTATATATTAAGTTGTTAATCGCTAGCAACTGAAAGCAATTTGATAGATAAATAATTAAGATTTATCGAACACAATGAGAGGTGGAAGAATAAAACCTTTGAACCAGAATACATAAGTGGATATTGTACTTTTAGCGATTAATGACTATTAATGAAAAACTACTGAATAAGATCAAGTCTGATGATTATCAGATAATGAGTAACCGATGATGGTGTATAAGTATCAAGTGAGTAATTAAACTATAAAAACCAGTTAGAGTCAGTATTGAGTAAATCTAACAACTTAATATGATATATATCGATTAGAGATGGATAATTCGATATCAACAAAACAAATACCAATGGTATTGAACTAGTATTTTGGTATGCCTACTCGATACACCGGAGACTTTCAAGTATTCTTGTAATTGATTTAGCAAAACATCGGAATCCCCTATTAAGTGTGGAAGTTACATCTTTATAGTGACACTGATTATATCTAACCAGTAGGAGTTAGATAATTACCTTAATAATTAAAAGTTAGTAATACAGACAGAAGATTGAGCGTCGTGTCAATGAGATTAGTAATCCAGTATAGGTAAGTGATATGTGTATGTGTACGCATGTTCATATGTGTGTGGTTTGATTTATATGCGAACGCAGATGATGATTTGGCTAGTAAATGACTGTGTGGTTTGGAACTAAAAAATAGAAGTAAGCAATAACAAAACATGCTGTATAGAATTCAGTAGCGTTAACACCAGTATTGGTGGAACCTGGGGTAAATTTGGGCTGTACCAAATAAAAGTACTAAAACCAGTCCTTACTTGAAATAAAAGATAATTTGATATCAAAAGTATAATAATTCATTAATGTCAGAATTGTCGTGTAACTATCACTTGTATTAGAAATAATGAGAAGATTCTGAATTAAATTAAGTTGTAACCAATAGGCAGTTTGCCTGAGGATAAAAGAGGCAAATGATGACAAATCTCGAATGTTAATTAAATGATAAAAGGTGAATAAGTATTATGATTAGGAGAAGCGAATACTGGTACTACGAGTCAGAACTTGACCGGTAAGATATTGAGGATCATTAAGTTGAATGCTTACATGGGTGTGTATCGACACGTTATTGTGTATACATAGTAGTCTAACACATGCCTTTTAAAACGAAATAGTTTTATGAATGAACCTCATACTTGACTTCATGCATATGTTTGGCTACACATATATTAGAGTGATATAACATGTTGGTTATCTTGAAAAGACTTGCATGTTGTTAGTTTAATAAGTGGTTACTTCTACATGTTAATGTCTTTCTTAATATTGGCATCATGTAAAGTAGGAATCATGTGAATCCTTTATATTGACATTGTCTTATGAATCCTTGCATGTGGTTATTACATGAAGGATATGATTAAGGAAGAAGGGAGTGGGTTAAACCATAGATGATCGAAGGGGAGAATAATACGTGGTAAACGTATCGGAGGAAGGGACCGGGTTGAACCGGAGGTGATCAAAGGAGAGAATAATACGTAGTAAACATATCGGAGGAAGGGACCGGGTTGAACCGGAGGTGATCGAAGGGGAGATTATATTTTATGTTGATCATGTATGCATGTTGCGATTATATTTTATGTTGATCATGTATGTTAATTGCATGTTACGATTATATTTTATGTTGATCAGGTATGTCAATATCGTTAAGTTAGAAAATGGATGTTAATAGGTATGACATCTAGTATATCATATGATTGTTTATGATATCCGGTATATGGATATGATTGTTATGATATCCGAATTATGGATGTTAATAGGTATGGCACCTAGTATATCATATGATTGTTTATGATATCCAGTATATGGATATGATTGTTATGACATCCCGTATATGGATGTGACTGTCCCGTATTTCTTCATGTATGAACACAATTATAATTGGATACTTTCATGAGTAGTGTGTGATGTCATATGTATATTGGAATTGGTGCAATATTGAATTGTAACTAATCTAGTGAGTAAGATTAGGCTCTCTAAGAGTTGTATTGTGACCATGACTATATATATGAAATACAAACATGTTACAAACTGGAAACCGGAGAGGTGATTATAAGAGACAACGAGTAGGTCAAGTATTGAAAAATCATTGAGATTGTATGTTAATGAAATATTGGTCACGTGTACATAGAAGAATACATAGAGGCAGTATCAGATAATATGAAGAGTCTATGATTCATAAGTTGCAGTATCAGTCACAAGTAGAAAGTATTGAAACTAATTTTTAACATCGCTCAACTGTATAATACTTGAAGTACAATGGTAGTATAATACAAACTCTATTTTGAATGACTTCACTTACCGAGCTGTTGAGCTCACCCCACAACAGATTGATATTTTCAGGTCACGGTAAGGCGAAGGTTCGACTTAGAGCTGCAAGGATGTTCTTCTGAGATAACGCATGTACTTATTGTAGAATGTGAATCCTTTTGTAAACTCTGATGTTATTAGTCACTGTGAGTTAGAATATTATATCAAGGAAGCACTATTCTCTATATATTTAATTGATGGACCTTGGGATGAATTATATGATGAAAATGAGATTTATAAGTAGGCTGATGTTAGCCGAAATCTAATTATAGTATTGAGATGGAGTCTATATTTCAGAGGAGATGCTGCCAGAATTTCTTTAGTATATTCTGATTAACGAACAATAAGGTTGATGATTATGAATTTTGAGGTAATTAAACCTGAGACCGTTACACTTCACACTTACACAATTTTTGGGATTGAAACAAAGACTAAAAATATCATAAAAAGAAAAAATTATATATATGTAAATATTATATATTAGTAAAAATCACTTATTAAAGCTGGGTAATTATGCCTCAGGAAGCATGATATTTACGCCTAAAAACAGTGAACAAAAACAAATAATTTCCTTTAGTTTTGTGGCCTTATTTACTCGAGTCCTTAAGCCCGATGGATGTTTTCTAATTTGGTGTCCTAAAATCATCTAGTTTGGGAGTCACCGGCTAAAGGCTTACTACCTGGGTAAAGTAGAAAGCCTAAAAAACTAAGAGAAGAATTTTTTTTTTGTACAAATAAATGGCCTGAAAGTTATAGTTGATATCCTATAAATTTTTACTTTTCACAAAGTGCATTTTTTAAAGAGTTTTATGAAAGCTCAAAAAATCAGTTCAATTTATTAAATTCTTATCTTTTATTTATAACAAGATTTTACATTTCGACTTAGTTTAAGGAAAATAATTTCTGGTTAACTTATGAGCTTGGGCAACACTTTTCTCTATTTCAAATACATTTTTAAAATACTGACATTTGATTTCTTTCTAGAATGAATTTTGTGGGTGTAATCCGCTGAAAACCCTCCGGAGACAAAACTCCTCCTCTAGGGAAAACCTAGAGATTTAACGGCTTGTTGCAGACGCTCTGTGCAATCGCGTCACCTGCGAAAGTGGTGTAATAATCTTTTTAGTTAGTTTTTGTGTTTTGCTCGGGACGAGCAAAAGATAAGTGCGGGGGTGTGATTAGTCTCTCAATATGCATATTTCATACCACATCTTCACATTTATTATACATAAAATTTTGTTAATAATACTTTTCTTGTATGTTCCTAGGTCCATGGTGTGGAAAAAAGAAGAAGATCAAAAATCCCATTTATTTGGTAAATTTTAGCCAAAGTACAGCCATTGACTTTGGAAACTAGATCTGCTAAAATAGGGTACAGATATCTAGATACCAGCAGGGGGACACACAGAAGGCTGCAACAGGCGGTGCGTGTGAGCGTCACCCGTATTGTCACGAAAGCGTGGCAATTCTCGCATTTTCGCGGCAATACGGGGGAGCCACGCGTCATCCTTTGACGTGTGGCCCTGTATACCCTCCCTGGTGCCCCTCTTTGCCTATAAATATCCCAGGTTGGCCAGAACAGAAAGGAAGGAGAGTTTTAAGGGTAGTTTTCCCTCTTTAGTATAGGTTAGTTCTTCTTCTTCTTTTACATTTTTCAATTTTGTAATTCATGTAATAGGGAAAAGAGTGATTCTTAGGATGAAAATTAGAGTGCTTGTAATGGAGGTGACACTCTATGGAAGGTTCTCTCTTTATCTCTACTTGTTTTCTTCTATCTAACTCTTTACATACTTAGCTTTTTCTCTCGTGGCAACTAACCACTAACTTGCTAATTCCTTACTTGATAATCCACATGAATCTTATAGTCTCTACTTGGCCTTGCTCTTGCAAGAACCATTGATGACTCATGATGATAGATTCTAACACTAATATCTAACTCTCTAACAAATTATCATTACTTTATTCCATACTTACTCTAGTTAGTTTTGATGGTTTAGGTGTAACTTGCTCTTGTTTGTTGAGTTTGGACGTGAAAGTGATCTTATGGGTCATACTTTGAAAAGCTCTTGAACTAAGGACTAGTGATGGTCAAGGATACATGTGAGGCAACTATCACTAAGAGGTTAGCATATTAGTGGAGCCATTAGTTGTAGTAGCCATGAGTTTTCTTCTATTTTTTCTTTATTTTAGAAATATATCAAAAATCACAAATACCTTATTTTCATGTTTCTACTTTTTGTTTACACTGTACTCTTCTCTTTTCATTCTTTGTTTTGTTTTCTTTTGATTTTTTGAAACATGGAAGAAACATTAACGCACACGTGAACATACCGTGAAAGCTTCTATTGCCTTCTATCCTTATGGATTCAACCCGTTTAGCCTTTAAGTGATTGGTCGCTGAATCTGCATATTTATTGTTACATTCTCATACTTATTATTTAATAAACTCTGTTTTTAATCCTATTTATTGCCTAATTTATATGCAGGCCCATTATTAAAGGAGAGGGAAGAGAAACGAGCCTAAAAGCCCATCAAAATTCTGATTTAATTCAGAATTAATTTGAATCAAAAAATCAGGACAGATCAGGGCAAATCAGAGAAGCTAAAATCGGTTGAAAACCGATTAAAATAAATCTCTACAAAGCAGTCTGTTATAGCTGAAGATCAAAAGAGGTTTCATCAAATGCAGGACCCAAAACTGTAAATCCAACGAGAGTTAAAACTATATCGCCAAACCTGTGATGTGTACTCCCCGAGTGTGGCCAACTGGCCACAGCCAGGCTGCGAAAACGTGGCCAAAGCCGCGTTATTGTGGCTTGGTTGAAGCTGTTGGGGAGCATTTGCTCCCCTATCTTCGTACGCTCTCCCTCGTTGGGTTTTTACCTATAAATACTGAGTTTTCAGAGACTACAGAAAACGATGAAGCAGAGATAGGTTTTTAGGCCAGTTTTTCATTCTTTCTAATGTAGGATTTTATTTTCATTTTATATAAATTTTATTTCTTTGTAAGCATAGATTAGACTGAGATTCATGTAAGTAAGAGAAAGAGAGACTTATGTGGAGAGTGACACTGATGTGACCTCCTCCTTTTTTTCATAGTTTCTACAAGCAATCAAACGTAACATCTTTATGCATTACTTTGTTTATATGTTCTTCTTTTTTTTTTTTACTTTTCCTCTTTTGGTTTTGATGAATGTCCTAGTGAACCTAGAAGCATCAATATAGCCATGTTTGTGTGAGTGCCGCCGATATTTCATAATGATGTTCTCCTCCTCAAGATTCTGTATCATTTCATTCTTGTTCGTCTTGATGATGTAATGTGAATGGGGACTGAGCTCGATCTTATGGGTTATGCGTTGATCACCTCTGAAGTAAGGTAAAATATGTAAGGTTTTCAGGTAAGTATCAACTAGAGGAGGTAAGTGTTTCTTTTAGTGTCTTTCTTTTCTTTTAACTTTTAGTTTAGATCACCAACACCACAATCTCCCAACTCTTTTATCACTCTTTTTAATTTCTTTATATAAATTATTTTCTATTTCTCCGTCTTCTCAATCTACCACTTTTTTCTTAAATTAAATTTATCCTATTTTTTCTTTTCTTTTAAAGATCTAAAAGAAGATCTTTAATTATTGATTGTAACTTAAAAGAGAACTTGCTAAAAAAGCTTCTATCACTAGTCCCTTCTTGTGAATCACGACCCGCATAGTCACTTGCTATAATGGTCGTATTGAGTACTTGCACTATTGTTATAAAGTTCTAAAATTCTGTATTCTTGTGGGCAGGTAAAAGCTCAATCAGCCTTTATGCTATAACGGAATTATCGAGGAAGACAAAGCACACACTTTTAACTTCCTATTTCAAAATGACACTTTTCGTGCACGGTTTTATCCCGACCACCACGTGTCTGATGCTGATCGGTCTTGAGATACGGGCCACGTACCTTGGCAGATCGGTGCGCCTATAAAAGATATGGGTCTTTTCAAGAGTCATTATCAGACTATTTTTTCCTTGCTGAACTCTGCGTCGAGCGTTTTAAGAACTTAAGTTTTTCTAAAAGCCTGAGCTTTTTCTTCTTTTTCCCATCTTCTCCAAAGAATTCGTCATTAAAATGGCCCCAAAGACCGAGCCAGTGGCTTCTTCCTTGAGCGCCGTTGCTCTAGAAATCCAAATGGGAGGTTCCTCCTCGCAAGAGGCTCCCATTTCAGGTAATAAGAAATGGCTTCACCATTAAAGAACTCGAAGAGTTGTCTTAACTCTTAAGCTTCATTTGAAGTTGAACCACCAACGCGAGGCTCATGCCCGCGTTTGATTCACAGACGCGACTTTCACGCTAATAGGCAGCGGGTTTGATGATCTTCGCGTCTTCACTTTGTTGGCCTGAGTTCGCGTCTGTCTATTGAACGTGGAATTGATGAGCTCTGTGTTAAAGCTACTCTGAACGCGGGTCTCACTGAGTCTCATGTTTGATTCCAAAACTTAAAAAATTTTCTAAGGTGTGAAGTTCAGACGCGGACTTCATGTGACCTCGCGTCTTTGAGGTTTGTCACAGGTCTCACTGAGTCTCGCATTTGATTCCAGCACTTAGAAAAATTTCTAAGTTGTGAAGTTCAGACTTAGACTTCATGTGAACCTCGCGTCTTTAAGATTTGACGCGGGTCTCACTAAGCCTCGCATTTGATTCCAGCACTTGTAAAATTTCTAAGTTGTGGAGTTCAGATGTGGACTTCATGTGAACCTTGCGTCTCTAAGGCTTGACGCGAGTCTCACTGAGTTTCGCATTGGAGTTTAGATGCGACTTCATGTGAATCTTGTGTCTCTGAGGTTTGACGCGGGTGATTGGTAGTGAAAAGTGCATTTTTATCATCATATTTACCATCACATTTTCATATTTATTCATTTAATTCTGCACATTTATAATAATTAGTAATTTATTGTGTGCAGGCCTCGAATTGTTATTTTAGCAATAAATAAAGCCTAAAGAGCCCAAAAGCCCAGATCCAAGCCCATGTTTGAAGCCCAGGTGAAAAAGCACAAATACAAAGAGTCAAAGTGCAATTATGCAAGGGCTAAAGTTGCAATTATCAAAGATGAGGGAAGGATAGACTTCTACCAACCCTAAACACATGCAGGATGAGGATAAAAGGCCAAGATAAGAAGAAAATTCGTGGGAAGAAAATTTGAAGAAATCTGGATTAAGAGTAACTTGATTACCAAGTTATCTCGAAAATCCAGATTAAAAGGCCAGGATCAAAATTCCAGAAGCACAAGCCCACAGGGACGGACCAGGAGAGGCCACGCGCCAAAGCGCGTGGCCAGACGTCACCAGAGTGCCGCGGATCCGCGGCAAAAGCCGCGGAAACGCGGCACTTTGATCTCATCCAGATCCCAAATTTTGTGGTGATGTTTATCCGGGACTCTGTAGCCTTCTGCACCTATAAATAGCTCCTACAGTGCAACGTACAGAGCGTCCAGCGTTCAGAGAAGAGCCAAGGGCCAAAATTAGGGTTTCTTCTAGGTTTTCTTTTGTAAATTAGGGTTTCTTTTCTTTTTATTTTCAAGAGAGAGAGAGGATTATATTGAGCGTGACACCGATGTATCTTCTTTGCTCTGCCATTGATTAAAGCAATAAAGGTAATTACTTTTCTTTTTGTTCTTTATTCTTATGTGTTATTTTTATTTTGTTTTTCTTTTCTTTTTCTCTGTGATCTTGTGGTTGTTGATGAACATGCAAGTGGATTCCATAAGCACGTATAACTAAGCTCTGTGAGAACCAGCGATAGTTCATGAAGACGTCTCCTCCAAGCTACGCATCACTTCGTACTTGAGTATGCTTGACGATATAATGTGCACAGGGATTGAGATCGATCTTATGATCTATTCGTGGAACGCCTCCTAAGCAAGGTAGAACATGTAAGTTTTCACGTTCTTTCTTCAACCAATCTCAAGTAAGTTTTCTTTCTTTTTTGTTTCTTTTCTTTTCTTTTTTGTAGATTAAATCCACATCTTCCACAATTCTTTTCTCCATCCATTGTAAATACCACCCATTGTAAATACCACCATTTAACTAATAAAAATAAAAGCTTTAGAGTATAACTTGCTTAACGCTTCCATCGCAGTCCCTCCTTGAGGATCACGACCCGCATAGCCCTGCTACCGCGGATTAGAACTGATTCCTCGCACGATCTATTCTTAATCTAATATTCTAATTTTTGTGTGCAGGAAAAATCAGTCAACAAATTGGCGCCGTTGCCGGGGAGTGACGGTAAGTTATTCTCTAATAAAAAAATATTTTTTATTAACTAATTCTTTATTCTTCTCTGTTGCAGGTTGCAGGTGAAGAAACAGGAACTTTGCAATTGCAGTGACATATAAGTGGACCTGGGCCCCTGCTCTCGAAAGCAGAGCCCAGGATCCCTCCAAATTGCCGCAGAAACGCGGCAAAAGCCGCGGATCTGCGGCAAAGAGGAGAGAACTACTGATCATTTTTCTACAGGGTCTCTGATTCTGCAAAATAATTCTGCTGCATTACTTAATTTCCTGTATTATTCACCCTATACCTGCTTAATAAGTCAACAGTAAAAAATTGGTTGTAATCGTTAAAAATTGATTAGACATTTGCATTTCTAGGCACGTGTCTTTCAATTATTTTTATTTACTGTTGAAGAGTGCTGGAGACGCAAGGTACGTACGCATTGCATGTAGAATAGGATTCATCTCTTGGTTGATTTACTGCTTTGAGTGATTCTTATCTATTTATCTTGTACACTTGCACTAATTCATCTTAAGGGCATAACCCATTAACAAGATAAGGTGGGGATTTCATCACCCTTCCTTAGCCCAAAAATCATATCCCGAGCACTCACTAACCCAAGCCTAACTTAAAAATTAGTAGACGTTGGTCCTAGGGACATCTCGGACTCAATTAGGAGATTATCCTAAGGGGGAACGGTGTTGGAAGTTGACTCCTGCCAAATCAGTGTCTAGGAAGGGGATTGAGGGCCGAAAGCCCGAAGTGTGGTGGTTATTTAATTAAGGAACGTCTTTGACGGAAAACCTCCCACCACTCTTGCCCCGACCTGGCTGATTAACTTGTGGTCAAAGTCTACACCCTACCTCCCGTGGACAGTCTAACCAGTTAGGAGTCGTCTAGGTCATAGGTCTACCCTAACTTAGGTTAGAATTTTTCTTTTTGTTTGTTGTGTTTGTGTTGGTGTGATATGGCATATAAGAATAATTCCAATTTTAATCCATATTACACCCCTAACTATTATTCGGATATTACCAACCCGGCATACCCTAACTTTGACCAATCTAGTGTGCCGGAATGGTCTTATCCGAATGAATATAACCCACACCCCCCATCTTATGACTATAATTTCCATAATAATTTCAACTCGTCACAGAGTTCATGGGGTTTCGAGTCCCCGAGTCTAATTCTCAACCAAATTGTCCTCCATATCCATCTAGTCCACATTCTTCCCAAAATTCATACTCAGATCCACCCATTCAGAATAGAAATCCATCTATCTTGGAAATGATGAGTATAAATAAGTCCAAGCAAAAATCACCATCAATCTTAGACATGATGATACGTGAGTCCACCGACTCACAACTTTATCACGATTACCCGTCCTATTTTCAAGTCCAATCAGAACATGATCCACCTATCGACTATGAAGGATGCTAGCTGCCATGACTGAGGCTAAATTAGCCCGTGATCATGACATAGATTTGATGGTTCAATGCTTACGTTCTCACCGTCCGGCTGATTCTGATATCGCTGACCACTCGCTTAGAGCCGACGAACCAAGTTGCTTTGGACAACAAGATTCTAATTCAGTACCATCATGTGAACTTGCCGAAACTCCAATTCTTGATAACTTGGCAAGTTTTTCCTTTCCTGAATTAGAACTTGAGCATGAATATGATCATGATCTTCCACTCAATGATTCA
The DNA here is from genome assembly GCA_038442645.1 of Agave tequilana. Classification (NCBI taxonomy): domain Eukaryota; kingdom Viridiplantae; phylum Streptophyta; class Magnoliopsida; order Asparagales; family Asparagaceae; genus Agave; species Agave tequilana. The sequence continues at coordinate 21,979 of JAVJIF010012859.1, forward strand.
ATTTTATTTCCTGATCCAATAATGACTCCAGTGTCTCCACCTGATTTCACTTTCCCGAATCAACATTGGATCCTATTCCAATTCATCATGAAATTGAATCACCCATTTTAGATGATCATATTGAACTTGACCTAGATTCTCACAATCTCTTTACTTCTGAAATTGATTGTACAATTCTGACGGACGATGTTGACCTTAGTTTTGAAGAATTGTATGGCGATGAGCTAGAATTCCTTAATATTGGAAGTAAAGAGATATCATCCATATTAGGTCACATTCCATTGTGGGAAGAAGATTGTGGACTTGAGTTTCAATTTCTTGACTTGGACCCAATTCTTGAACCTAGCCCGACTCCTGAGCCCTTACTTGATTTGAGCATTTTCCCTGAGTCGGTATTCGTTCCCGCACCTATAATGTCCAAGTCAATAATTCCATCCTTTCATACTCCATTTTGGGACAAGGAGGTTGAGACAATTAACTCTGAAATATATTATGAAATTTGAAATTTGATGGGGTGAAAATACTAAAAATTGATTATACATATATTTAAGTGGGTTATGTAAGGAAAGTTTCTGGTGGGTTCCACCAAATTATTTGTTATCTTGATTGGGCCGCATTTCGTGGACCAATTAGACCACCTCCGGAACCACCACCCTAAGGTAACTTCTGCCTTCCCTTGTTCTGTTTCATGCATATATGCATTCATTCATACATTGAGGACAATGCATGAGATAAGTGTGGGGGTGGGCTTTACTAACATACTAACATAGGTAGACACTAACAAAATTTGCTAATAAAAAAAAAAAAATTTAAAAAAGGAAGTATTTTGACTTATTTTTTGAAAGAAATCTAAGTTAGTTTTAAGGATTAGGAAAATCATGATTAGGATTTCTAAAGACTTGGTCAAAATAAATAAATTGTTTAAATTTTAGGTATAGGAGAGAAATTGAATAAATAATTAGTCTTGATTTTTACCTTAATGAATATTGCATACCTAATGCATATCTAGGATTCTAAGACAAAGACCCTTGTGCCTCATATATAAAAAGAAAAAAAGAAAAAAAATCACTAATTAAGCTGGATACATGTGCCTCAAGAAGCATAAGTATTCACGCCTAAAGGTGAATGCAAAAAAAAAAAAAAAAAAAAAATAATACCTTAGTTTTGTGGCCTAGTTCACTCGAATTTGAGTCCGCGGGGTGTTTTCTCACCTGGTGCCCTAAGACCGACCGGTTTGGGAGTCACCGACTTTAAGGTTCGCTACATGGGTGGATTAGAAAGTCCGAGGGAACTAAGGAAAAATTACTTATATGTACTAACACATCTAATAATCAATTAGTTAGGTATTAGGGCCTCAAGAAGCCTTGATACTTATACGAAAGAGAATTAGATGAGTTATACATGCCAAAAAAAAAATAATAAAAAAAAAATAATAATAAATATATTAACACATCTAATAGTCAATTAGTTAGGTATGAGGGCCTCAAGAAGCCTTGATACTTACACGAAAGAAAATTAGATGATAAAGAGGCATGAGAGTCCAAGTTAAGGAATTCCTAGATTCACAAGGGTGCGTATGACTTTTGGTAACGAAAAAGACTATATTAGAAATTCAATTTAATCCTTACCTAAAATGAATAACAATTGATTTTATAAAGACTAGGTTTGAAGAATGAATAAAAATGAGGATCCTAAAACTTATAGACTACTTAGTCTCTTCAATAATAATTCAAATATTTTCCTTTTATGGATTTTGTGGGTGCAATCCGCTGAAAACCCTCACGAGACAACACTCGTCCTCTAGGGTAACCTAGGGGTTTAACGGCTTGTTGCACGTGCTAAGTGCAATCGTGATTCCTACGAAAGTGAGTTAGGTTAGATTAACTTTTCATTTCTTTTTCTTTTTCTTTGTTTTTACTCGAGGACGAGCAAAAAGATAAGTGTGGGGTGTGATTGGTAGTGAAAAGTGCATTTTTATCATCATATTTACCATCACATTTTCATATTTATTCATTTAATTCTGCACATTTATTAATAATTAGTAATTTATTGTGTGCAGGCCTCGAATTGTTATTTTAGCAATAAATAAAGCCTAAAGAGCCCAAAAGCCCAGATCCAAGCCCATGTTTGAAGCCCAGGTGAAAAAGCGCAAATACAAAGAGTCAAAGTGCAATTATGCAAGGGCTAAAGTTGCAATTATCAAAGATGAGGGAAGGATAGACTTCTACCCAACCCTAAACACATGCAGGATGAGGATAAAAGGCCAAGATAAGAAGAAAATTCGTGGGAAGAAAATTTGAAGAAATCTGGATTAAGAGTAACTTGATTACCAAGTTATCTCGAAAATCCAGATTAAAAGGCCAGGATCAAAATTCCAGAAGCCAAGCCCACAGGGACGGACCAGGAGAGGCCACGCGCCAAAGCGCGTGGCCAGACGTCACCAGAATGCCGCGGATCCGCGGCAAAAGCCGCGGAAATGCGGCACTTTGATCTCATCCAGATCCCAAATTTTGTGGTGATGTTTATCCGGGATTCTGTAGCCTTCTGCACCTATAAATAGCTCCTGCAGTGCAACGTACAGAGCGTCCAGCGTTCAGAGAAGAGCCAAGGGCCAAAATTAGGGTTTCTTCTAGGTTTTCTTTTGTAAATTAGGGTTTCTTTTCTTTTTATTTTCAAGAGAGAGAGAGGATTATATTGAGCGTGACACCGATGTATCTTCTTTGCTCTGCCATTGATTAAAGCAATAAAGGTAATTACTTTTCTTTTTGTTCTTTATTCTTATGTGTTATTTTTATTTTGTTTTTCTTTTCTTTTTCTCTGTGATCTTGTGGTTGTTGATGAACATGCAAGTGGATTCCATAAGCACGTATAACTAAGCTCTGTGAGAACCAGCGATAGTTCATGAAGACATCTCCTCCAAGCTACGCATCACTTCGTACTTGAGTATGCTTGACGATATAATGTGCACAGGGATTGAGATCGATCTTATGATCTATTCGTGGAACGCCTCCTAAGCAAGGTAGAACATGTAAGGTTTTCACGTTCTTTCTTCAACCAATCTCAAGTAAGTTTTCTTTTCTTTTGTTTCTTTTCTTTTCTTTTTTGTAGATTAAATCCACATCTTCCACAATTCTTTTCTTCCATCCATTGTAAATACCACCCATTGTAAATACCACCATTTAACTAATAAAATAAAAGCTTTAGAGTATAACTTGCTTAACGCTTCCATCGCAGTCCCTCCTTGAGGATCACGACCCGCATAGCCCTGCTACCGCGGATTAGAACTGATTCCTCGCACGATCTATTCTTAATCTAATATTCTAATTTTTGTGTGCAGGAAAAATCAGTCAACAGCGGGTCTCACTGAGTCCTGCGTCTCAATCATTAGATGCGAGTCTGATGTGAACCTTGTGTCTAAGCTTCAACACTTGACAATTTTCAGGTTTTCATAAACACTGGCTGATGTGTTGTCTTTTTTACAGTGTAATACTCTTCAAATCCGCTGTCCAAGAAATGTCACTTTGGACGTGTCCGTGGTGTTGACCAGAATATGGTTTTCATTCTTCAGAAGACTGTTCCGATAATTGCTGACAAGGCAAGGGAGCGATGGAGCCGGGTCAGCAATGTCAATATGCTTACTCTCCGGAAATCATTAAGATGGTCAGTTCGAATTAGATTCCTTGCACTATTAAGAAGCCCGACTTCTTCTTTGGTGACTCGATTGAGGAGGATGAAGTGGTTCTTTATGATGGAGATTCTAAGTGGCTCCATCAAATTGGTAACAGGAGATTTTTTTCTCCCGAACATGGAGCGGATGTATCCACTAGCATATCTGCAGCAAATGTCCTCATGTTAGACGATGGACTTGGAGCTGGTTAAGCCAATCTCCAGAGTTCCTCTGGGCAAGATAGGTGTCCACGACGTCTACACAGTCAGTCTTGGAAGAGGCATGCCTGGGCTGCAGCCTGTATTGGTCAGAGCTAAATACCCGACAGGGGAGACTCCACAACTATCAGCCACCTTTATCAAACAATTTCTGGACATGAGGGATGATTTTCCTCTGGAATTCCATCCGATTAGGTGGATTCACTCTTCCAACAAGATGTGGTGGGGCAGAATGGTAGGGTTCGCTCTCGCAGAGTTTAAAGACCTTTTACTGTAAGCAGGATTATACAGGGCTATTAGGGCTATGCAATATGGTATTTGGCAGAGCAGCCAACACTTCTACGCTGTCCTGGAGCGGTACAATCCAGAGAGTTGCACATTCTTCACTCACATCAGAGAATGGGGCTTGCCCTTCACGAGATGTATGAAGTCTCAGGGCTGGTAAATAGAGATGCCCCCAATGAAGAATACGTCCCGTCGATAAAGGAGCTGCCTCTGCTGAAAAAGAGCGATCCTCTGGTGTATGAAACTTACTAAAAGTGCTGTGCCACTTCCATATCTATGGACAAGTGACTGGATGGAGAAGTGGAGGAGTTAAACAGAAATCATAGGCGAATTATCTATTCCCTGGGGTGAATAAGGCTGGCTTGGTGACTCAGCTGGCTCCTAGCACCTGAAGAAATAGCTGAAAGGATCAGTGCATCCACCAGTTCCTACATCACAGAATCTAACGAAGACACTTTCAAATCGGATGTGATCTTCGAAAGTTTCCATCACCAAGCTAAGATCCGAATATCAGATAGAACTCTACTGGCGAGTTTTCTTATGCTTTGGTTGAAGCGATGTGTAGTTCCAACACTTTCCCACGAAGTGGTTATCCCTGATGTGGTGTATCTGACGGTCTTACTTGCTCATGGGAAGTCCATTGCCTTCCTTCCAGCAATGGTGGCTGGGATTTAGAGCGGGTAGCGGGCACTGACGAAGAGCTTCTATCAAGTAAAAGCAATCGTGGATGTGAAGGGCAACCCAGTCAAGGATTCAAATGGTCATCCCCTGGTTAAGACTCTCAGTCTAAGGGTCGAGCTTTCATACGCTTATTTGATGCTTGGTACGTGATGCATTGTCCATCAGTGATGACCGTAGTCTCTGCATCAGAAGGTTTTGTACTCTTCATGCAATGGTTGGAGAAGTCTAACTGGATTCATAGTTACATGTTCTTCATCATGTTGACACTCAAAAAAGACAGGACTCCCGCATTCATCTTCAACCAGTCTGAACGACGTCTAACTTATCGACATCTACAAAAGATAAGTCGAAGATAAGCTGATGACCAGGGATGAGGCAGCAACATGGACATTACTAATCCAGTAAAGCAGATAATAAGTCTAAGTTGCCTTTGAAGAGATCCAAGTAAGCCTAAGACACTAAGCTAGCTCAAATACTTAGCCTGGGCATAACCCCAAGGTAAGTCTTGTAGCTCTGCATGAAACTAAAAGCTTCGCCTAAGCCTAGTAGCCTCGCTTTGAAGCTAAACTATCAGCTTTGCATGAAGCTTCCCACTTAGCCCCGTCAGAGGCTGATCCAAGAGCTCGCGCCAGAGGCTCTATCCCTAGCTAAGTCGTAGCTCCGCTATGGGCTGAGTCTTAGCTTCGCACGAGGCTCCGAAAGTAACTTTGCATGAAGCTATGAGCTAGCTCCGCATGATCTAGCTCCGCAGTAGGCTTTGCCAGGTCATCAAATTGACCGTTTCAAAATCCAACGAGGGATTAATAGGTGAACCCCACTAATTTAGTGGGATTAACGCCACTTTAAGTGGGCGGTTACACCCGTCCACTTCGTCCTACATTAAGTGGAGACGATTGAGCCATAACGACATGAGGACGTTTGCACGAACCCTTTAACTTCGCCAGAAGCTCGCAAAGAGCTCACAGCAAGGTCATTTGTGAACCTCGCGTGAAGCTAATGGTTGATGCAGCCTTGCTGAATTCAAGGGGCAGTTACACCCCACCTTTGGCTATAAATAGTCTCTTGCTGAGCCAAGGGACGAGGACACACACGGAGAGACAGAGAGGAGATTGACTTGAAAAGAGAAGAATTCCTAGCAAAAGGACTATACTGATCTTCTGTTCTTCGATTCCCTGAATCAAGCAAGAAGAGAGTCTTATTAGGAGGCAGTCTTGATCACCAGATTGATTGCATCATCAAAGGGATAAAGTGATCGCTGTTTTCCATTATGTTTGCAAAGGGGGAAAACTTACAAAAGGTTGAGGAGCTAAATTACAAGTATTCTTAAAAAGATTACAAGTAGATCTCCTCAGAGATTCTGGAGAAGTGTGCCGATAGGAGTCTGGTCAGCGCGCGACCACTTTGTCCCTTTGACGATGCGAGCGATGAGATTCCCTTCTCGCCTGGTTCGGGGAATCAGAGAATAGAAGGTTGGTAGAACCCTCTTGCTGCTTCTCAAAATCGCCTTCAATAAGGAATTCCTTCTCGCCTGGTTCCGGAGATTCCTTGAGAAGAAGGACGATGTTAGGGTATCAGCACCCTGGATAGAGAAAGCAATTCTCTAAAAGGTCTCTGAATTCGAGAGCGCACGGTGCGTTTTGAAGAAGCCTCTGCTTGTGGAGTCCTCTAGTATATGTGCGTGGTCTCTCTCTCTCTCGATCGATCGATCTATATCTCGTGCGTCCGTATGCGTGTGTGTCTCCTTGTACCCTCGATGGGCTATTTATAGGGAGAGCAAGGGTATAATCGTCCCTTGAGGATATGGAAACAGATTGAATCAAATCTGTTTAAATCTGGAAAGTAGCCTTGCTGCGAGGCTAAGATAGCTTCTGCGAGCTAGAATTGGCAGGTCAGTTGATCCTCTTGATCTGTTTTGATCCTTTCCATATCGTTGGAAGATTTCCCCTGATCTTCTTACTCGTTTTAGAAGAGTCAAGAGATTGTGGCAATCAACTGCCAAATTTGATCTCTGATTTGATCTTAATTGGATTTGATCTGATTGGATCCGACCTCATCCGGAGATCTGATTGGTCAAAGGTTGACCGTGACAGATTCATAGCAGCGCTGCCCGCATTGAGCTCGTGGCGGAGCTAGAGGCAATTCTTGGCGAAGTCCGAAAAAAAGGCTTTTTGGCGAAGCTGTCAGTTGGCTTCTTGGCGAGGCTTTGGATGGCTTCGAGGCGAAGTCGAGTGATATTAGCCTCTCAAACGAGGCTATCCCTTTGGGCTCATGCGCGATGCTAAGTGCTAGCACCTTAGACCTGCTGAGGTCTGTTTAGAAACAATCCGGGTTCACTGTCTGCTTGCTGGATCAGTGGAGTCCAAGTTGCTTCCTTGTCCCTTGGAGATGGGTGAAAACTGGTCTTCATCTCGTCTGTCACTTGTCTTTTGTAAATATCAACAAGTTTAGACATTGTTCAGACCAATAAGAATTTTGTCTTTTTTAAGTGTCAACAAGACCCCCTTCAAAGTTTTCGAAAGTCTGCAATGGCTCAGACTTTGAAATACTTTGAACTGCTTTGATCGGTGGTGTGTGGAGTATGAATGTCGCCATGATGGTTGAGTTCAGCTTCGCTTTAAATCCTGCTTTGGGATGTAGATTCGTCGAGGAATCATGTAGACTCGCGTCTGGGTAGCTTCGCAGCTAGTAGCCCCGCATCTGGGCTTCTGAAGATATGTTCGCTTGGGAGGGCATGTCACTTTCCCGAGATCAACTGCCGTGGCTGGTTACGAGGAGGATTACTCCTTTCTTTGAGCTGATCGAGGGAGATATTCTCCGATTTGCACGTTTCCGAGGGAGGATATTCCCTTTCTTCAAGGCGCCATAAGTGCCTTTATGAGGGAGACGTTTTCTCCCCTCGCACGGTTCCAAGGGAAGCCGTCCCCGTTCTCAAGGCGCAATAAATGCCTTAAAGGCGCTCGTGCTTCCACGCTTGAGGCGGCAGCGCTCAGGCCACGGGGCCTATAAATAGGACACTTGAGGTCCTCTGAAGAGAAGTGCTTTGCCTCTCTTCTCTTCTCTTGGTTTGAAAGAGATACTCAGATCTCTGAACTAGTGGGAATGCCCACTCTGGTCATTATCCGGCCAAGGACCGGTAAGTCTTGATCGTTCAACGACTTCACCGATTTTAGGGAATTCGCCTCCCTTGATTTAGCTTTGGCAGCTGCTTCAGGGATTAGCTTCCCTTGTTCTCTATTTAACTGATCTGCAGAGAAGGATTTTGGCATAGCTTCCCAGTGAAGCTATCATTCTGACTTGATCACAGAAAGATCATTGCATGTTGAGTCCGCTGCGCAGGCAGAACTTGGGACTTGGTCTCTTCAATAGTTGAGCCAGTCTTGCCATATAGGCGGAGCTAAGACTGCATCCCATGGGGTCATTCTGGCTAGCCATATAGGTGAGGCTTGGACTTGGCGTTTGTTGAGCCAGCCCATCAGTGCTGTGCAGGCGAGGCTTGTCCTCTGCTTTTACTGAAATTGGATTGCTTTGACTCAAAAGATTCTGATTTGCAGTCTTTCCTGTGCTTAACTGCTAATCTGTTCTGATTTTGCATTGCAGTGGGCTATGCTCGCCAATCTTGTGACTTGATGGAAGGAACCATAAAATTGCCTTATGCTTCCCGGGTTGAAGCTTTACTTTTAAGCAGGAGGAACAATTCGGGGCAGCGGGTGCGTGTCCCAGAGGCTATTGGCAGCCTCTTATACGAGATGATTCGTTCTGAGGTGAGGCTGGTAGCCGCTTACAGGAGATGATCCGTTTCGGGTAGTGGGCGTCACCTGTGAGATCACTGACATCATTACCAATTTTCATCATGGGTGATCTGGCCAGCTGGTGGCGAACAGTCCTTTGCCAATTTTCATAAAAGGACATCCAGCTTTCTGGTAGCAAAATCTGCCATTAAGCGAAGGATTACGGCCTTGTGCAGGAGGAAGGCCTCCTTTGTCCAGTCGGTTTGACTTAGAAGCGGATAAAACCACTTGTATGCTTTTTTGCACAAATTACCCTGTCGAGCAACTGGGTGTGTTGTATGAAACACAACTTTGATGTAATATCAATGTACCCTTCTTTTTTTTTTTAAATCAATGAAAGTTCATCTTCTAATCATCTGATCTTCGCTTGCTTTCTTTGAGGGTTTGGCCATAGCGGGGCTAAACTGTATGCGGAGTTAAGGACATAGTCCTTTCTTTGAGTGATCTTCGCGAGACTGGCATGTCAGCGCCTTTTGAGAGGGCTAAGGTAAACCTTTCGGCGAAGTCCTTGAAGGATTGTGCGAAGCCCGCACTTTAACTTGTGGCGAAGTTAACCCTTAGCGGAATCGAAGCAGCGCTTCTCGGAAAGGCGCTTTTGGCGGCGTTTCAAATTAATTCGAAACGGCGGCATACGCCCTTTTCGAGGCCTCGTTTCAGGCGCTGATTGGCCTATAAAAGCCCGATCGGGCTGAACAGGAAAAGATCTCCTTTTTCAGAGAAATTTCTTGACTTTCCCTCTTCCTCTTCTTTCTTCATTCAGAGAACCTTGAGAACTCTTGCAGCTCTGCAATGGCGCCCAAAAGACGAGCGGGAAAAGAAGTGGCGACTTCTGCAGCGGAGGGTCCTCCTCCTCCGGTCATCGAGCGACCAGTCACCGGTAAGGGATTTTCCTATCTGATTAGAGACTGTGGTCTCTCTCCTTTGGAGCCGACATTTGGCGATTAGGATGATTGAATATGATCCGTCCTCATTAGGGAACTTGTTTCCTTGAACCTCCCTATTTTACTTGCACAGGGGAATTAAGAACCGAACAGTTCTTCCTTAGGCTTCCGTACGAAGCCATTACTCGGGCCGTCTCCATCCTGTTGAGGAACAGGATATAGGTCTGTTCCTTCAGTCATGGCCACGAAGGGTGACTTTTAACCATGACGCCCTCTTGGTGACGTTAGCCCTTAGGGCTATACCACTTCCTGCTTAAGCGAAGTTGGTACTTTGGACGCCTTCTGCAAAAATGCAGTTTTATCCGCTAGATCAGGCTTCATCGAAGCTATCGCCTTGCTGGCCTTGCTCGCTGAGCGAGGCTATGCCTTAGTGAATTTTTATGTCTTCATATCCACTTGATTGTTGAACTAATAATAGTTCATTTCTGTCTTTGCAGTGCATTACGCTCCCGATCTCCTGAGCAGTCTGTTTGGGCTGACTAGTGGAGCAGATGGTAACCTCAGCCTGCAATTCCATGGACAGGCTTCTTTGTTCAGTGAGCGGAGCTCCCTTGTCCGGGATACACTCATCCAAGGCGGTCATCCGCAGACCACGCGGAGTATCTTGACCACGGCTCCTCTTGAGGATATTGACTGTCAGACTTACAGGAAGCCCGACTTTATGTTCGGGGATGCCGCATCCGATCCCGATCGCCAGTTGCAGGCAGGCGAAGGACAATGGATCTTTCAACTGGATGGTGAGAAGTTTTACCTTCCGTCGACTAAGCGGCACTTTCCTCTATCTTCCTTTGTGAATGTGACTCAGGCTCAGAAGATGGTGTGGGGCGTAAGCCGAAGCGTCGAATCTGTCCATGTTGGGAGATTGACCTTTCAGTCCGGCTATTCAAGGGCAGGTCCTCCCCTCAGCATAATGGGGCTATACCCTGGGAAGGTATCGCGGGAACTTCCAGTGGGAGAGAACCCGACTGTGGCGCAGACCTTTGGCACTCAATTCTGCGCAGTTGACGGGAACTACCCTGCCACTGACTTCAGGGCTCCCGGTTGGGTTCATCCTCCTAAGACATGGTGGGCGAACTTGACCAACTATATCCTCGCTCACTTCGAGGAGGACTTAGAGGAGCTGAATCTCTATGAGGTCGTCAGGGCGACCTGCTACGGCATTGAGATGAAGGTGGCGTGCTTCTACGCCATCCTTGAGTTGTACTGCCCGGCTTCGGGGACCTTCTTCACCCCGGTTGGCGAGTTGGGCATGGCTTTGCATGAGATGTGGGAAATCTCTGCTCTGCCTTTCGGGTCTCTTCCATACGAAGAGTACTTTCCCTGTGAGGCGGAGTTGGCTATTCTGGAGAAACAGGAGCCTGCGCTGCTCGAGACTTATCGGGAGTTGATGTGCCACTTGCATATCTGTTCCAGCATCCACGGTGGTGGCAAGGGTAGCTCGAAGAGCTTAAAGAGCTGGGGAAGTTACCTGCTCCCAGACATGAAGAATGCTCCTGAAGCAGCTCATCGCGGAGTTGCTGATGGCGATATAGTTGAAAGGATGGAGATGTGTCTCCAAAGGGATATCGTCGTAACAGAAGACGCTGGTCCCTATGAGAAGGGTGATACCCTTCGGAGCTTTCACCATCAGGCCCGTCGGCCTATGTCTCGAAAGGCGCTGCTGGCCGGTTTCTTAACCGTCTGGTTAAAGAAGTGTGTTGTGCCTTCTTCCTCGGGTGACATCGTCCATCCGAATGTTCTGCTACCCGCCGTTCGCTTGGCCCATGGCCACCGTCTGGGTCTTCTCCCGGCCATGGTGTACTGTATTCGAAGAGGCCTTCGCGCATTAACGGAGGCTTTCTGCAGGCCGCCGGCGACAAGACGTGGGAAGAGTGCTATCCTTCCTTGCGATGGACCCAATCCTAGGGTGGGTCTGCCGTACACCTACTTGATGGCGTGGTTCGCCCTACACTGCCCTACTTTGATTGGAGCTGGGGAAGACCCTCCGCAGGGTGTTCGAACGGCGCTTCTCCGCCGATTCGAAGGTTGTTCTTGGATGAAAACCTACGTGGCCGAGGCCCGTAAGTTAGTGCGTCGTCATGACGCTTATAGCCTGTTCCGCTGTTTTCCTCGCATTCGGGTGCAGGATACAACGAGGAATTCTGAGATGCGGAGTCAGGGCGGTCTCCCATGAGTCGAGGCGTTTTCGAGTGGCTGGTCAGCATCCGGCCCTCGCACTTGCTGTACAGGAGTGGGGATATCTGCTACCTGGAACCCTACGTCCCGAGTCGATTTGCCCGCCAATTCGGGTACGACCAGCTGTATGTGGGCAACCCCAATTCGGACCTGGCTTTCATGGGGAGTCTTATTGATGGGGCCCGTGCATGGCGGTTCTTTACTGCGGATGGCACTGGGGCGTGGCTACGCACGCCGCTGCAGGATCCCGGCCTCTCGACGACCCTGTGCTTTTGCCAGTGGTACGCGGCTTCCAACTCCACACCTCCTGGATTTAACGCCAACAGTTCGGGTGTGAAGTTAATCTCTCAGCGACTGAGGCGGAAAGCCTCTGATAAGAGAGAAGGCAAACGGGTTCGTGTCCCCGGCTTGGAAGAATTCATCGCTGTGGATGACAGCGAGGCTTCTGATGCGGGGAGTCCTCGCTTCGAGATGGGGGCTGGAGCTGATACTCCTGCGGCTGGCTCTGGTGTGGTGGGGACGTCTTCCCCACGACGTGCGGGAGGAGTGGACGAAGAGGATTCTGACGTCCACTTCAAGAGAAAGCGGGCAGGTAGCGGATCTCGTAGGAAGTCATTGGCGAAGAAGCCCCGTCGCCAAGCTCCTACGATTATCGTAGAGGGTTACCCCTCTACAGCGATTCCTCCTGCTGCCGCACTAGCAGCTGAACCGTCGGTCGCTGAACCGACTAGTGGTGAATTCGCTCCAGGTCTGGGTAAGGTTAACCTTGTTCATATAATACGCCTTTTTGTGCGTTCCCATTGACTTATCATCAATCCTTTTTGATTGTAGGAGCTGAGGCAGCTGGAGAACAAGGGGAACATTATGATCCCCTATTCACTTATGGGGCTGCAGCCGGTTCCCCTGCTCACTCGGAAGAGTCTGGGAGTGGCGCGGCTGATGTTGGTCCTTCAGGCGTTGGGACTTCTAAAAGAAGTCCTGAGGCGTCGAGCTCTATCGGGTGGTCTACAGGATATTCGGCAAGCGAAAGCGAGCCGGTTGTTCGTGCTGATTCAGGCAAAATTTTTTCGATGGAGCCCCTGGAGACCGGTACGGCCGACGAGATGTTCGAGGCAACATCATCCTTTGGTATTGTCGTACCCTCTTGGCTTCTTCTGTATGTAGTGTCCCGACTAACTACAGTCTTGTTACAGGTGTTCGGCCTCAAGATGCATCAGCTTCAAGGGAGCCGGTAGATCTTCCTGAGGGATCGAGGGGTGACACGAGCACTTCGGCCACGGCGGATGCTGCTGTGTTGGACGCGCTGTATGGCGACCTTCCTTCTTATCAGCCTAAATTAGCTGAAAGACCAGGGGTTGAAGGGACGGCAGTCCCGGAGGTATCCTCACTCCCAATCACATCAACGAGTGAGGTGCGGACTGTTTTGCCGAGTGCGGCACTGAGGATGATTGCAAACCCTACCTCTCCAACCCTGGTGGTTGAGCCTGCTGCTCAAGAGGTGGTTGCCAGTCCTACCTCCGCGGTGGCTGGCGTGCTGGTTTCGATGAGGACTCCGCCGAGATCGCCTTCGGCTAGTCCTGCTACTGTCAGTGTTCCCGCTGCTTCTTCTGCGACGGCGTCGACCAGGTTGGTGGACTATTCTGAGGTTGCCTCCCTGCCCGAAATGGCTGAGGCCGAGAATGATTACATAGGCGACCTGGTCGATAGCTTTTATAAAAGCTTGGAGTGAACCATCGTCCTAGTTTTGAAGGGCTCGCCTGTACCATTCTCAAAGCTGAAGGTGGTCCTCTCCCGTGACGTTGAGAGTATTCGGGACTTTGAGGGGTATCATCAGGCTGCTGCTTTAGAACTCCTGGTGGATGACCTTGAGAAGGCTGTAGAGGAGTGGCGCCATCTCTATCGCTCAGACCCGGCGTCCTTAGCTGATGAGCAGCTCGCTTGTCTTGTTGCCCGAAAGCACGAGGCCCGGCTTGCCGCTCAAGAGGCTGCTAAGGCCGTCTCTTCTGATTTGAAATCCTTGGAAACAAGGCAAGCGGAGGTTGGAAGTGCAATTGACGCCTCCACTAGTGCTCTTCTCGGCGCTGAGGATAAGATTGCGAAGGCTGAGGAAATGATCAGGAAAGCAAATCTCCTCTTATCCAAGGCCATACCGGTGCGTCTTGAGGAAACTGCGCGGCTCGAAGAGCTCAGAGCTCAGAGTGAGGAGTTTGCGCGGCAGGAGTTGTCACAGAGGGCAATTTTGGCGGAAGTTGAAGCTCGTCTGGCCCAGACGGTGGACTTTGATGAGGCTGAGCTGAGGTTACAAGCGCTTGCCCAGGCTGCTGATGACAGGAAGACGAGGCTGAATGCCCTCGGAGAGCGGCTCAGATCGTACATTGTACGCTTGTAGGTCGTTGTATACGTGCCTCCATGTGTCCCCTATCTTTTGGAATTAATGGAAATTCTTTCTTTTGTTTTGGCTTCTGTCGAATCTCCAATCTTGTTCTTGCTTGAGGACGTAATCTTTGAGATGTGGCTATCCGTCGGTTCAGAGGTCGCAATGACATAACCGATTAAGACGTCAGCAATCTTGAGGTTAGCCCTTTGCAGGGCTGAAGGGGAGATACTTGCCTTTTGTAAATGTCAGCAAGCATGGGTGAGTCCTGTCTTTTGTAAGTGTCAACAGGCCCAAAGTTGAGACTTAGCTGTCTGCTGGTTCAGAGGTCGCAATGACATAACCGGTTTAAGACGCTACTAAGCTCAATGGTAGATGAAACTTGGCTTCCTGCCAGTTCAGAGGTCGTAATGACATAACTGGTTGAGAAGCCACCAAGCTTCAGAAATTGGTGAAACTTGGCTATCTGCCAGTTCAGAGGTCGCAATGACATAACTGGTTGAGAAGCCACCAAGCTTCAGAGAGGGTGATACTCGTCTTTTGTAAATGTCAACGAGTATCGAGACCTGTCTTTTGTAAATGTCAACAGGGCTCGAAATTGAGACTTAGCTGTCTGCTGGTTCAGAGGTCGCAATGACATAACCGGATGAGACGCCACCAAGCTTCAAAAATTGGTGATACTCGTCTTTTGTAAATGTCAACGAGTATCGAGACCTGTCTTTTGTAAATGTCAACAGGGCTCGGAATTGAGACTTAGCTGTCTGCTGGTTCAGAGGTCGCAATGACATAACCGGATGAGACGCCACCAAGCTTCAAAAATTGGTGATACTCGTCTTTTGTAAATGTCAACGAGTATCGAGACCTGTCTTTTGTAAATGTCAACAGGGCTCGGAATTGAGACTTGTCTTTTGTAAATGTCAACAAGCTCAAAATTGAGACTTAGCTGTCTGCTGGTTCAGAGGTCGCAATGATATAACCGAATGAGACGCTACCAAGCTCAAGGTTGGTGATACTTATCTTTTGTAAATGTCAATAAGTATCGAGTCCTGTCTTTTGTAAATGTCAACAGGGCTCGGAATTGAGACTTGTCTTTTGTAAATGTCAACAAGCTCAAAATAGATGATACCCGTCTTTTGTAAATGTCAACGAGTATCGAGACCTGTCTTTTGTAAATGTCAACAGGGCTCGGGATTGAGACTTAGCTGTCTGCTGGTTCAGAGGTCGCAATGACATAACCGGATGAGACGCCACCAAGCTCAAGGTTGCAATGGAGTTTTGGGAAAAGTTTCGTTTTCACGGGGAGAAACGAGGGAATCACTGTCATAGGTTTAGTGTTAACGTAACAGCAAAATGTATTTGTGGTCTTACCATTCTATGGAAGAGAATTGGTAAGTGACTTTGGAGGTCTCGTTCTCACGAGGAGAAATGAGGGGACTGCTGTCATAGGTTTAATGTTAACATAACAGCGGGATATATGTGGCCTTACCATCCTATGGATGAGAATTGGTAAGTGATTTTGGAGAGGGAATCAAATGGGAACTGGTCCCTTAGGATTTTTAGCAAATCCCTAGCTGTCAACGGGTTTGATATGCCTTTACCAACTACCGTTTGAATTGGGCTAGCCATGCTTTTCCCCTCAGCATGATGAGTTATCGAGGACTTATGTTGGGCTTATAGGCCAACATTTTCCTCTATCCTTAATCGTTAAAGGATATTGGATTATTAGGTTAATGTCTGCATAACCTTGATTCCCCTTTAGGATAACCGGTGCGCGGCCAGGTTCCTGTTGGTTTTCGGCTGTATGACCTCACTTGGAGGAAGAGAAAGGCTCTCTTTGTGTGTGCTCCAGACACGGAGATCTTGATCAGAGGTGTAGTGTTAACTTGATCAAGAGAATGATCCTTGATTAAGGATAATACTTCTTTAAGAACTTGCCATTGATCGGCATCATGAGTAGGTCGCCCTCTGCAGTCGTGAGGCGGTATGCTCCATTCGAATAGACTGTTTCTATTACAAACGGTCCTTCCCATTTAGGCTGAAATTTGCCTTTGGTCTTGTGCGTCATAATCATCGGTCGTCTGACGGCTAAGACCAGGTCTCTTTTCTGGAAGACTCTCTGTTTGACCTTCTTATTGAAGGCTTTTGAGATTCGAGCTTGATATAGCTCAATATGTTGCTGCGCTTGGAGCCGCTTCTCGTCCAGGGCTTCGAGCTCTTGAAGGCGCAATTGATCATTGTCTTCTAATGTGCACTTGGTGGTCAGAGCCACTCGCAATGACGGCATCTGGATTTCCAACGGGATGACTGCTTCGCACCCATATACCAGAGAAAAAGGCGTATTGCCTGTCGGTGTCCGAACCGTGGTTCGGTAGGCCCAAAGACATTCACCGAGCTTTTCGTCCCAATCTCGCTTATTCGAGGAGACGAATTTCTTGAGCAACTTGATGATTGTTTTGTTGAATGCTTCCGCCAAGCCATTGGCAGCAGGATTATAGGCAGTTGAAGCCACATTCTGAATTCGGTATTTATCGCAGAACCGATAGAATACTTGGCTTATGAATTGGGGACCGTTGTCGTGGATGATCCGCCTAGGGACACCAAATCGATGGATGACGTGGTGCTTGATAAAGTGAACCACGTTGGAGGTTTTGACTTCAACCAGTGGTATAGCCTCCGCCCATTTTGAAAAGTAGTCGGTTATTGCTAGGATAAACCGGTGACCTTTTGTCGAAGAAGGGCTGATTGGCCCTACGACGTCTATTCCCCGTGCTTCAAATGGCCATGAAGCAGCAGTCGGGTGGAGCAACTCCGAGGGCTGGTGTATGAAGTCTGCATGAATCTGACATGCTTTACACCTTCGTGCATATTGGATGGCGTCGGCTATCATAGTTGGCCAATAATATCCTAGCCTATGCAACCTGTCTTTAAACTTTGGACCTGGCTGATGAGCTCCACAAGTGCCGTCGTGCGCTTCTTTAAGCGCTTCCTGTGCCTCTGAATGAGAAAGGCAACGGAGGAGGACACCGTCATATGAACGACGGTAAAGTGTCTTCAGAGTCGGATCGTAGTAGAAACGGATAGACCTTCGTCTGATAGATGTCGCTTCTTTAGGATTGTCTGGAAGCAGACCGTGCAAAGCGTAGTCGATGAGAGGGAAGCACCAGTCTCTTGGTTCAAGATCCGTGGAGACATTATAGACTTCTCGAGTTCTTAGCATGTGCTTGAAGCATACAAGATGTCGAGTTGCGACTGTGAGGTGATACTCGGTGTCGGCTGGCAAGGCTAGCGTTGTTGCTAACGCAGCAAGAGCGTCCGCCTTGGTATTTTGAGATCGAGACACGTGCCCGATGTAGAAACCTTCAAATAGGTTAGCCAATTCGATGGCTGTATGGTAATAGGGCACCAAGTCCTCATGGCGGACTTCGTATTCGCCTTTAACCTGATTGATGATCAGTTTTGAATCGCCATAAGCTTCGAGGTAGCGTACCCCCATTCCATGGGCGAGCTGAAGACCAATGAGCAGAGCATTATATTCTGCTACATTGTTGGAGCACGATTCTGTCAGAGAAAATGCTCTGGGCAGGACATGATTCTGTGGGGAGATAAACACAACCCCCACTCCGGCAATAATCTTGCCTTTAGGGCCCATTCGCGATGCTCTATCAAAGAACATCTGCCATACTTCCTCTTCTGAGGTTGCATTAGACTCGAAGACCTCATCAGGGATGTCTTCGTGAAGTTTTGAATGCTCCGGAACTGGATGAGCAGCCAAGAACTCTGCAAGGGCCTGGC
Source organism: Agave tequilana (assembly GCA_038442645.1). Taxonomy (NCBI): domain Eukaryota; kingdom Viridiplantae; phylum Streptophyta; class Magnoliopsida; order Asparagales; family Asparagaceae; genus Agave; species Agave tequilana. The sequence goes on from JAVJIF010012859.1 coordinate 39,900, forward strand.
CTTTAACCGCCTTCTGAGGCGTGAAGATCATGTCATATTGAGACAATAAAAGTGCCCACTTAGCCAATCTTGAATTCAATGATCCTGGCTTCGTCATAAGAAGGCGCAATGGATTTACTCTGGAGATGACATGTATGGTCTGGCCGACCAAATAATGTCGTGTCTTCTAGACAGCGAAGACGAGAGCTAAATACTCTTTCTCGATAGGGTTGTAGCGAGATTCCGCTCCTATGAGAGTTCTGCTCAGATAATAAATGGCCTGTTTGTGGCCATTGTCGTCCTTTTGAGCGAGGAGGGCACCGAGGGAGTAGTCCATAGCCTTTACATAAAGCAGGAATGGCTTCCCTGATGTAGGGGCCACTAAGACTGGAGGCTTTGTGAGGTACCTCTTGATGTCTTCATAAGCTTCCTGACAAGCTTGATCCCATACGAAGGAAGTACCCTTTTTCATGAGCCGGGTGAACGACTGACAGCGGCCTGAGAGATTTGCGATGAATCTTCTGATATAGGCCAGCCTGCCTTGCAAGCCTCTGAGCTCTTTGAGGTTCCTTGGCGGAGGCATGCTCTGAATAGCTTTGACCTTGTCTGGGTCAAGATGAATTCCTTTTGATGTGACAATAAACCTAAGGAATTTGCCGCTTGACACTCCCAAGAAGGATTTTGTCGGGTTCATTTTCAGTTGATGAGCCCGCATTATGTCGAACATCGTTCTCAGGTCGCGAAGATGTTCATTCTTGTTGCGGCTTTTGACGGCGATGTCGTCAACATAGCACTCCACCGTTTTTCGGAGATGATCGCGAAAGATCATACTCATTGCCCGCTGATAGGTTGCTCCGGCGTTCTTCAGTCCGAAGGGCATTACAGTGTAGCAGTATACCCCCAATGGTGTTCGGAACGAAGTATGCTTTTCATCGTCGGGATACATCTTAATCTGGTTGTACCCTGAAAAACCATCCATGAAAGACATCCTTTCGAACCCGCATGTGTTGTCAATCATGACATCGGTGATGGGCAGCGGAAATTCATCTTTGGGACAGGCCGTATTGAGATCACGGTAGTCGATGCAGATCCGTATTTTCCCGTTCTTCTTGAGGACGGGGACTATATTAGCCACCCAATCTGGATTTGCTCCTCCCGGACGAAGCCACATGCAATGAGCTTGTGAACTTCGGCTTCAATAGCTTCCATAATGTTCGGACGAAACCGACGTTGTTGCTGCTTGACTGGCTTGACGTCAGGCTTGATGTTTAGGCGGTGCATAGCGACCTGTGGATCAAGTCCGGGCATGTCTTCGTAGCTCCATGCGAAGACGTCATATACTCTCTTACGAGTATTATCAATTCTTCCCTTTCTGTAAGTGATAGGCTTTCACTTATAAAGATGGGCTTAGGGTAGTCTTGACTACCCAAATTGACCTGCATCACCTTATCTTCAGTAGGTGGCTCGCGCAGTTCGAATCATTTTTTCCATTGAAGGTCTAATTGCTGGGCCCATGGTTCCTCATCAGTGGCTTCTTCGGGCTCCAATTGACTGCTTGAGGTCATATTAGCAGTGAGGTCCTTGAACATTCCTCCTATGCTGATATCGGAGTCCCATTCGGAGGATGAAGCCGAATGTGATGGAGCTGATCCATCGTCCTTGGCTTGAACCGTTGCTAGCGATGTGGGCGTGACGTAACCCAACCCCCTGCGTGTACTATCATAATAATTTGCAGGCTTCCCTTTAGGCACAAAGTTCCGCATCAAACCGCGCCGTCCTTTTCCAAAATTCAGGCCTACTCTATGCTTTAAGTTGTACCCCATTTTCTTCATAATATGGCGTGCTGGCCGCGTGTAATGAAAGAATTGTGGAGTGTCTAAGTCTGAACTTGAATCTGTGACCACGGGTCCCCGTGGTTGGGTTTTACCGAAGATTATCGGTAACTGACCTTCTTTGGATGGCGGGATCACCAAGACAGCTCCTTCTGCGGATTCCATGGGCGTACTGGACGCACTTGGCTTGTGTAAAGGCATGTGCAGAGAGCTATCCGTAATGGATTTAATCGACCCAATATTCGCAGGATAATCGAAAGAAATATTATCATTAATTACCCATTCACCTTCATCCTCTGAAGGAGTATTACATAGGGGGTTATTGAGACATGCTATAACTGGTTCACCAATCAGAATGGCTGGCATGCCTGTTTCGGATTCTGAATCCGCCTCGTTGCCACTTTCATCATCGTCCGGCAACGATTCTTTAAGTGCTCCACCGGCCTCTTGATATAGGAGAGCGTCAGTGAAGTAGTTTTCCACTCCTTTGAATGGTTGTCTCTCAGCAAAGACAGTTCGTACTGTCGCATTATCTTCAACATATTTGAAGCATTGATGGAGGGTGGAAGGGACGATCCAGTTGGCATGGATCCATGGTCGTCCTAGCAGCAGGTTATATGATGTATCAGCATCAATAACATAGCATGTCACTTCTGACTTCAAACTCCCGATTTTGCAACGGAGTCGGATTTTCCCCAGTGGATGACTGCTCCCAGCGTTGGAACCGTATATTGTAGTAGTGGTTGCGGACAACATGTACAATGGTATGCCGAGGAAGTAGAGAAGCCTTTTGGGGATGATGCTGAGTGCGGACCCCGGATCGACTTGTATTCTTTCAATGCATGTTGAACCGATATATCCGGTGTAGTACAGAGGTCGATCGTGCTTGTTATCTTTGAGAAGCATATCTTCCGCTGTGAAGGTAATAACGGGCACCTTTGATTGTGCATGATGACATTCTGGGCAGGAAGACTGAGCGTCATCATTAGGGATTTCAGGCATGCATGTCAGAAAGGATTCTGAATCGGCTAGCGCATCCCTGAGTGCTTCTCTTGTCTCTTTTGAGAGGCGAAGGAGCTCGTGTATAGTGATACGAGCTGGGATATTGGCCAGCTGAGCCAATATGTCAAACCGAAAGGGCGTATCAAACCCTTGGCCTGGTGGTTTCTTCAACACATGGTCGAATCGTACCTCCTTAGGCTTTTCTTTCCCTTTGGCTAGGATTGGAGTGGATGCTGGTACTTGTACTGACGTCGTTTGCTGTTGTATCTCGTCAGTAGACTTTTCATACTGCCTCAAGTATGGTTTTCCGGATCGGGTGCCCGTTTGTTGAGGCGTATCGGCTTGCGCTGCGCAAGCAAGCTTTTCTCCTTCTGAATCACTGAGGGAAACCGATGTAAGATTGCCGTCGTCTGGTAGGATGGAGATGACATTGCAAGACTTGCCCTTTGAGTTGGGCTGCTTTGGATCCCGCTGTACGTCTTGGACGAGGTCCGGATGTATCCACATGACTTCCCCTATCTCCAATGTTACGGGAACAAGACCCTTATTATGTTGAGCTATAGCTGGAGGATGCTTGACTTCCAACCGTGACGCAGGGGCTGCAAAAGTCCCGTCAGGAACTGTGATCTTTGGAGCTTTGCCGAACTCAAGAGTTACCATATTGGCAGTGACTTTCTTTTGCTCCGTCTTCAACGTCAGAACTCCGGCATCGACCAGGGCTTGTATTCTGTCCTTGAGGACATAGCATTTGTCAGTAGGATGGTGGATCATCCTGTGGTAGAGGCAGTATTTAGGGTCGTTTGTGCGCCCTATCTCATTGGGACGCCGAGCATCCGGCAGCTTCATTTTGTTCCCTTTGCGGAGCAGATGGAATATGGTGACCACCTGATCGTCTTTGAACGAGTACTGCTTTGGAGGGAACTTAGGTTCCTGATTGTCGAAGCCGCTCTTCTTGGCCTTCGACTGCACATCTCCGGATAGTTCCACAGACATAGTCTCTTTGCCTTTAGCTTGAGAAGATTGCGATAGGTCGCTACGCCCTTTGCTGTTCATCCCCCACTTGCCTCTAGGGGCGGATGGTTCGAACTTTTTGGCCGACTTCTCGGCTATCTCAGCTTGTTCGACCAATTCTTTCCAGGTGTGGGCTTTGACAGCCCCCATGCGAACTTCTACTTGGTCTAGGAAGTTGTGTCTGCATGTCTGCAAGAGCATGGGTAATGGCATCCCTGCTGGGCACATCAAGGATAAGTTTCTGAACCATTCAATGTAGTCACGGACAGATTCGCCCTTTCTCTGCACAGTGGAGAGGAGCTTGTCCATGGTCACTTCGGTATCGTCCTCATAGAAACGAGAGAGGAACCGAGTTTCCAGGTCGATCCAGGAGTTGATAGAGCCCGGGGGAAGACTGCGAAACCAGTCAAATGCCACCCCCTTTAAGGTGCCAATGAACAGCCTAGCCATGACGGCGTCATTGCTTATAACATTACCAGTCTGAGACCGGAAATAGTAGATGTGTTGATTTGGCGAGCTCTTTCCATCATAGGTATGCAGCGTTGGCGGTTTGAACTTCGGTGGATATGGCACCGAATCCCACTCCAGCGGATAAGGACGGACTGCCCCTACCTTCTTTAATTCATCCCTCTGAGCTAGGGATGCGATTTGAGCTTGGAGGCCCTTAAGGACTTCGGTGTCTAAAGAAGAACCCTCCTTGGATTTCTCCGGCTTTGGTTGCTCATTGCTGAAGTGTTCCTCCTCATCGTGATTGCTCCCGGCATCATTGTTATTCCGGTTATTGAGGAGTCGAGCGAGCATCTGCTGAATATTGTCCAGGGCCTCTTGCTGAGTTCTGGAAGTTTGCTCCTGAGCTTCCAGACGCCGACGAAGATCGTCGTTGACGTTATCAGTCATATTGACTGATGCTCTGTCTGTTCGCACCGAACTGACTGTCGTCGAAGAGGCGTACCCACTATCTTCATCTTCTTCGTCTGATGATTGGAGTGATCTCCTGGGCTCTGGCGGGGCTAGGGCCGTCGAGGAAGAAGGCTGTTCATAAGTGTGGGGTATCGCCACCCTGGATCTGGTGTTTCGGAAAACACCTTCCTCATGCACCAAGACTTCGCCTAAGCCTGCGCTGTAATCTGGATCTGGGGACTCTTGTCCTTTTCCGGTCATGTTGACGGATGCCGAGGGTAGATCTCGCGAGATGCTCCTTTTGCGATGTTTCACCGGGACTTGTACCGATAGTCGATCAAAAGCTGACCGTCGTCTTGGAGGCGTGGTGGAAGTTGGTCCCAGCCGGCAATGGACCGAGTGGAGTGTCACCAGCTGACATCCCACTTGTTGACAACAGGGGGAAGAGGTTTGTCTATCTGTCAACAATTTCCTCAAATCGAACCCGGTTGGGTCCCTGTAATCGAGCGCGAAGGCTCTTTTGGGTCGCACATAGGGCGATGTCCTGCCTCCTTTATCCCTGTAGATGGGATTAGCACTGAATAGTGCTTTGGTTCTAGCTTCGCCATTAGACGCGAACTTAGTGCTTGACGCACTGGAAAGCGGAGCACGCTGCGGTGCTTTACCCGCTATGCTGCTGCGAAGGCAATTAGCCTTAGATGGTACTTTGGCTTCGGCTTTGCGGTCATGAACCCTGCGCGTACTCTGTGGTACAGTAGCTTCGCTCATGAGAACGAGGCCGGCGCGAGGCATCGCTGCCCTTGAATTGGACGACGGTATGATTGCCGTCGTAACTTTATGATTAGAGCAGACAGGCATCTTGCCTTTCTCTTCACGGGAGAGGCACGGTTTAGGCGTTGCTACGCCTGAAGCTTCGGCTGAAGACTTCTGTTTAGGCTTCCATACCCGCCTTGGCAGAGGAGACTTAGGTTCGCAAAGAACCTGATTAGCCACACACGAGGCTGAGGGGTGTTGGCAGAATTCTGCTTCCGGTTTCTGATTTGAAACCTTGGTCGTGGAGACCTTCCTATGCTTCCGTGCTCGAAGCATTGGGCCACCCCCAGAGAGGACTTCTTCAAATCTTCCTTGATCGAACTGAACCACCAAGTTCTCGCAAGTAAAGGAATCAGACTGCGGACGTGCTTCCTTGTTGTGCCAAATAACCGCAGTAGGTTCGCAGGGAACCTTTTCAGTCTCCGTAGAGACTTTCCTTGAAGATTTAGCCAGAGGGGCTCTGGCTGCACCGGCTTTTCTGAATTCAGAGTTAGACCCGAAGGTCTGTTCTTCGCATTACGACACTTGATTCTCGGCAGTGGAGAATTTCGTCCCCAGCGGAGTCGCCATCTTGTTTTTCATTATGTTTGCAAAGGGGGAAAACTTACAAAAAGGTTGAGGAGCTAAATTACAAGTATTCTTAAAAAGATTACAAGTAGATCTCCTCAGAGATTCTGGAGAAGTATGCCGATAGGAGTCTGGTCAGCGCGCGACCACTTTGTCCCTTTGACGATGCGAGCGATGAGATTCCCTTCTCGCCTGGTTCGGGGAATCAGAGAACAGAAGGTTGGTAGAACCCTCTTGCTGCTTCTCAAAATCGCCTTCAATAAGGAATTCCTTCTCGCCTGGTTTGGAGATTCCTTGAGAAGAAGGACGATGTTAGGGTATCAGCACCCTGGATAGAGAAAGCAATTCTCTAAAAGGTCTCTGAATTCGAGAGCGCACGGTGCGTTTTGAAGAAGCCTCTGCTTGTGGAGTCCTCTAGTATATGTGCATGGTCTCTCTCTCTCTCTCGATCGATCGATCTATATCTCGTGCGTCCGTATGCGTGTGTGTCTCCTTGTACCCTTGATGGGCTATTTATAGGGAGAGCAAGGGTATAATCGTCCCTTGAGGATATGGAAACAGATTGAATCAAATCTGTTTAAATCTGGAAAGTAGCCTTGCTGCGAGGCTAAGATAGCTTCTGCGGAGCTAGAATTGGCAGGTCGGTTGATCCTCTTGATCTGTTTTGATCCTTTCCATATCGTTGGAAGATTTTCCCTGATCTTCTTACTCGTTTTAGAAGAGTCAAGAGATTGTGGCAATCAACTGCCAAATTTGATCTCTGATTTGATCTTAATTGGATTTGATCTGATTGGATCCGACCTCATCCGAAGATCTGATTGGTCAAAGGTTGACCGTGACAGATTCATAGCAGCGCTGCCCGCATTGAGCTCGTGGCGGAGCTAGAGGCAATTCTTGGCGAAGTCCGAAAAAAAGGCTTTTTGGCGAAGCTGTCAGTTGGCTTCTTGGCGAGGCTTTGGATGGCTTCGAGGCGAAGTCAAGTGATATTAGCCTCTCAAACGAGGCTATCCCTTTGGGCTCATGCGATGCTAAGTGCTAGCACCTTAGACCTGCTGAGGTCTGTTTAGAAACAATCCGGGTTCACTGTCTGCTTGCTGGATCAGTGGAGTCCAAGTTGCTTCCTTGTCCCTTGGAGATGGGTGAAAACTGGTCTTCACCTCGTCTGTCACTTGTCTTTTGTAAATGTCAACAAGTTTAGACATTGTTCAGACCAATAAGAATCTTGTCTTTTTTAAGTGTCAACAATCGCACGCTGATCAGATTCCTACCGGCACATTTTTCTCAGAAATCTCAGAGGAGATCTACTTGTAATTTCGCTCCTCGATCTCTTTTTGTAAGTTTTCTCGCGAACAAAATTTTCAATGGAAAATAAGATGGCGACTCTGCTGGGGATGTCCGTCTTCTGGCGCAACAAGGAGACAGTGTCACAATGCAACGATCAGAGTCTTAAGCCCGTCATTTTTGAAAACTTGGTTGTTTATTTCGACTAAGAGAAATTTGAAGAATTGCTCTCTGAGGGTAGTCCAGTGCTCCACACTCGGAAGCACAGAAAGATCTCGGTGGCCAAGGCTTCCGTGCAGAAGCCAGCTGTAGCCAGGCAGGTAACTGAACGAGCCTCATCCCAACTCCTCTCAGCCTCCTCCACGGAGGCTACAAGTGCCTTACGCAAGGCTAATTAGGTTCCATGTGAACCTAATTCTTCGCTTCCCAAACCATGTGGACGCCAAGGCAGAAAGCTCCATGTGAAGCTTTAGGCGAAGTTCTACCAAGCGAAGATCCACCACAACTTCGCCTATCACGCGAAGACAAAGGCAAACAGCCTATCTGGTTTAGCAGCTTCATCGAGGCTCTTAGCCGCAAGGCTAAATTGGTAACTCTACCTTTCCCTAATCGAGGAGCTGTGACCCTTGCGCCAACTTCACTCTCACGAGTGAAGTTACTAATGGCTTGGCTTACTCAGCGCCACTACCTCCGGGTACGAGCAAAGTTCTCAGCCATAGGACTAGAACTGAAGTACTTCACAGTGCTAGCCACCTGCGCAACAAAGCTACGAACAAAGCACCACAGCGTGCTTCGCTCTCAAAATCCTCCGGTGTGAAGTCCGCTTTTCAAAGCGCAGTTAAGGGATCATCCCTGTGTGTTGATAGCGGTGCTTATGCAGCTTCAGCACCTAAGGGTGCTACAGAGTTCTCAGCCATGAAGCTAGAACTAAAGCACTATGCAGTGCTAACAGCCTTTCTGGTAATGCAAAGAATGAGGCATCATCCCGTGCTTCGCTTCCAAGGCCTTCAGATACTAAGCCCGCCCCTCATAAAGCTATGAGCAAAAAGGTGATTTTAAAATCACCGGGACATATCAATGCATGATTCGCTAGAGTCTCCACGCTGGTATGTCCATTCAGTTGCGAACAAGTGGGACGGTCCATTCAGTCCATTGCCGACTAGGACCAATGCCCACCACCCTTCCAAGCTGACAGTCAGTTTTTAATTGACTATCTGTGCGAGCTCCTATGAAGCATCATAAAAGGAGCATATTATGAAATCTACCAGATCTGCCCTCTGCATCTGTCAATATGATCGGAAGGGGACCTGAATCGCATAGGGGCAGACGAGTGTCGCTTGATACTAACTCCCCTTTCTTCAGTTCTCCATACCCAGATTATAGCCCTGGCTTATGCCAAGTCTTTGTGGACGAAGAAGGTGTGTTCCGAAGTACCAGATCTCGGGTAGCAATACCCTACAATTATGAGCAGCCATCCTCCTCGACTGGAGTAACATCAACAGAACTATTGAGAAATTCATTCCAATGGTCTAATGATGAGGGGGAAGATAGTGGGTATCCCTCTTCAGCAACAGTCAGCTCGATACAAACGGATAAAGTGTCGGTGCATATGGCTGATAATGATAATGGGACCTCCGTCGACGGTTGGAATCTCAGGAGCAAACCTCTAAGGCCCAGCAAGAAGCCCTGGACAACATTCAACAGATGCTTGCTCAACTTCTCACTAACCGAAATAACAATAATACTAGGAGTAATCATAATGAGGAAGAACATAATGATGAAGAGCAACCTAAGACTAAGAAGTCAAAGAAAAGTTCTTCTATGGATGCCAAAATTCTTAAAGGCATCCAAGCTCAGATCGCATCCCTAGCACAAAGGGATAAACTGAAGAAAGTAGGCGTGGTCTGTCCTTACCCCTTAGAATGGGATTCAGTCCCATATCCTCCAAAGTTCAAGCCACCAATGCTGCACTCATAGGATGGCAAGAGCTCACCAAATCAGCACATTTACTACTTCCGATCGCAGGCCGGTAATGTAGTAGGTAATGATGCTATTATGGCCAGACTATTCATTGACACCCTCAAGGGGTAGCCTTTGATTGATTTAGGAGCCTTCCTCCAGGCTTTGTTAATTCCTGAATCGACTTAGAAACTCGATTTCTTTCTCATTTTTATGAGGACGACACTGAGGTAATCATGAATAAACTCCTCTCCATTGTACAGAGGAAAGGAGAATCTGTCCGTGACTACATTGAACGGTTCAGAAATTTATCTCTGATGTGCCCTGCAGGGATGCCATTGCCCATGCTCTTGCAGACATGTAGGCATAACTTTCTGGACCAAGAAGAGATTCGTATGGGAGCTGTCAAAGCCCATACATGGAAGGAATTAGTCGAGCAAGCTGAAATAGCCGAAAAGTCGGCTAAAAGGTTTGAACCATCTACCCCTAAAGGCAAATGGAGTATGAATAAGAAGAGGCGCGGTGACAAGATACAATCTTCTCAAGGCAAAGGGAAAGAGACCATTTCCGTCGAATTCTTAGGAGACGTTCCTCCTAAGCCCAAGAAGAGCGGCGTCAATAATCAGGAGTTGAAGTTTCCTCCGAAATAATACTCCTTTAAAGATAAGCAGCTAGTCACAATATTCTATTTACTCCACAAAGGGAATAAATTGAAACTGTCAGAGATTCGACACCCTAATGAAGTGGGACGCACCAACGATCCTAATTATTGTCTCTTTCATAGGATGGTTCATCATCCTACTAACAAGTGCTTTGTCCTAAAGGATAAAATTCAGGCTTTGGTCGATGCCGGAGTTCTAACGCTAAAGTCAGAACAAAAGAAAATCACTGCAAATATGGTGACACTTGAGTTTGGCAAGACCCCAAAAGTCACAGTTCCTGATGAGTCTTTTCCAGTCCCTAAAGCACGACTGAAAATAAACGAAATAAACAATCCTTCAGCTAAATATCAGGAGACTAAGGGTCTCATCCCCTTGACATTAAAAACAGGAGAAATCATGTGGATACACCCAGACCATCCCGAAGACAAATAATAGGATTCGAAGAAGTCCAAGTCGAAGGATAAATCTTGCAATGTTATCTCTGTCCTGCCAGGCGATGATAATGTGACAACAGCTTCTCTTAGCGATTCTAAAAGTGAGAGGTATGCTTGCACAACGCAGGCTGATGCATCTCAGCCGATGGGTACTCGATCTGGAAAATCGTACTTAAAACAGTTGAGCAAATTACTAACGAGACAACAACAAACGACGTCGATACAAGTACCCATACTAGCTCCGGTCCCGATCTTAGGAAAAGAGAAGCAGAAAGAAGTCTGGTTTGACCATATCCTAAAGAAACTTTCAGGCCTGGGACTTAATATCCCTTTTCGTTTTGACATATTGGCCCAACTGGCTAATATCCCCACTCGTATCACCATACACGAGCTGCTTTTTCTCTCAAAGGAGACAAGAGAAGCACTCAAGGATGTATTAGCTAATTCAGAATCATTTCTGAAGTGTATGCCAGAAACCCCTTGGATGACACTCAACCCCCGTGTCCTGAATGTCATTTTGTCCAGTTGAAAGTACCTACTATCACTTTTACTGTCGAGGATATGCTACTCAAGGACAATAAACAGATCGACCTTTATACTATACCGGATACATCAGCTCGACGTGCATTGAAAGGATACAGGTTGATTCAGGGTCTGCACTCAGCATTATCCCCAAAAGGCTCCTCTACTTCCTTGACATACCGCTGTATCGGTTGTCCGCAACCACTATGACGATATACGGTTTTAACGCGGGAGTAGTCACCCACTTGGAAAGAGTCGACTCTGTTGCCGAATTGGGAATCTGAAATATTAGCCCAGCTGGCTAAGATCCCCGCTCGTATCACCATACACGAGCTGCTTTGTCTCTCAAAGGAGATAAGAGAAGCACTCAGGGATGTATTGACTAATTCAAAATCATTTCTGACACATATACCAGAAACTCCTAAAGATGACACTCAACCCTCGTGTCCTGAATGTCATCATGTCCAGTTAAAAGTACCTGCTATCACTTTTACTGCCGAGAACATGCTCCTCAAGAACAATAAATGCAATCGACCTTTGTACTATATCGGATACATCGGCTCAACGAGCATTGAAAGGATATAGGTTGATCCAGGGTATGCACTCAGCATTATCCCCAAAAGGCTCTTACTTCCTTGGCATACCGCTGTATCGGTTGTCCGCAACCACTACGACGATATACAGTTTTAACTTGGGGAGTGTCACCCACTTGGAAAGATTCGACTCCGTTGCCAAATCGGGAATCTGAAATCAGAAGTCACGTGTTATGTCATTGATGCTGACACTTCATATAACTTATTGTTAGGACGACCTTGGATCCACGCTAACTGGATTGTTCCCTCTACTCTGCATCAATGCTTCAAATATGTGGAGGATGATACAATGGTACAAACGGTGTTTGCTGAGAAACAACCGTTCAAAGGGGTGGAGAACAACTTTACTAAGGCCCTCCTATATCAGGAAATTGGTAAAACATCAAAAGAACCATTGCCTAACAATGATGACAGTGGCAATGAGGCAGATTCAGAGTCTGAAGGAGACATGCCAACTTCTTTGGCCGATGAACCAATTATAGCATGTTTCAATAATCCTCAATGTAATAATCCCTCTGAGGATGATGATGAATGGGTGATTAATGACAATGTTATCTTTGATTATCCTGTGAGTGTCAGATTGTTTGAGTCTATTGCCAACAGCTCTCTATACATGCCCTTGCATAAATCAAGCATGTCAGACACATCTCTGGAATGTGCGGAAGGATCTGTCTTTGTGATCCCTCCATCCAAAAGGAGCCAATCCCCAATAATAGTCAGTAGAGCTTAACTACGAAGGTTTGAGGTCACAGATTCGAGTTCAGACTCAGAGCCCCCGCAGTTTTTCCATTATGTACGATCAACACAGCATACGATGAGAAAAATGGGATACAACTTAAAGCACGAGAGTGACCTGAATTTTAGAAAAGGATGACGTGATTTTCTACGTAATTTCGTGCCAAAAGGAAAACCGGCAAATTACTATGATAAAACACGCAGGGGGTTGGGATATGTTACACCACCACCTTCTATATCGATTCGATCTGAAGATAACAAACCGATCCCATCAAGCGCTGCCTCTTCCTCTGAGTGGGAATCAGATGTCAGTGTGGGAGCAATGTTTAAGAATCTCTCCGTTAACATAACTTCAAGTAGTCATTTGGGGCCTGCAGAAGCGATTGATGTTAAACCATGGGCTCAGCAACTGGATTTTTAGTGAGAAAAGTGATTCAAATAACGCGAACCACCTACTGAAGATAAGGTGATTCAGGTTAACTTGGGTAGTCAAGATCACCCTAAATCCATCTTTATAAGTGAAAGCCTATCACTTACGGAGAAAGAAGAATTAGTTGTACTCATAAGAGAGTATATTGATATCTTTGCATGGAACTACGAAGATATGCCCAGACTTGATCTGCAAGTAGCCATGCATCGTCTGAATATCAAGCCTGACGCTAAGCCAGTCAAGCAACAACAATGACGATTTCGCCCAAACATTATGGAAGCTATTGAAGCCGAAGTCCATAAACTCATCGCATGTGATTTCATACGGGAGGAACAACATCCAAATTGGGTTGCTAACATTGTTCCCGGTCTTAAGAAGAATGAAAAAATTCGGATCTATATTGACTACCGCGATCCCAATACAGCCTGTCCCAAAGACGAATTCCCATTGCCCATCACCGATGTCATGATTGACAATACGTGTGGGTTTGAAAGAATGTCCTTCATGGATGGATTTTCGGGATACAATCAAATCAAGATGTACCCCGATGACAAAAGCATACATCTTTCAGGACACCATTGGGGTATACTGCTATACCGTGATGCCCTTCGGATTAAAGAACGCGAGGCAACTTATCAACTTGTAATGAGTATATACTTCCGTGACCACCTCCGAATGACGGTAGAATGTTATGTCGACGATATTGCTGTCAAAAGTCGCGATAAGAATCATCATCTTCGTGACTTGAGAATAATGTTCGATATAATGCGAGTTCTTCGACTGAAAATGAATCCGACAAAATCCTTCTTGGGGTTTCGAGTGGCAAGTTCTTAGGATTCATTGTCACGTCAAAAGGGATCCATCTTGACCTGGATAAAGTTCAAGTTGTCCAAAACGCGCATCCACCGAAGATCTTAAAGAACTTAGGGGCTTGCAAGGTAGACTGGCCTATATCAGAAGGTTCATCGTAAATCTCTCAGGCAGTTGTCAACCCTTCACTCGGCTCATGAAAAAGGGTGTCTCTTTTGTATGGGATCAAATCTGTCAAGGATATCAAGAGATACCTCACTAAACCTCTAGTCTTAGTGGCTCCCACATCAGGAAAATCATTCCTGCTTTATGTGAAGACTATGGATCATTCTCTTGGTGCTCTCCTTGTTCAAAAGAATGATGATGGCCACGAATAGGCCATTTATTATCTGAGCAGGACTCTGATAGGGCTGAATCTCGCTATAACCCTATTGAGAAGGAATGCTTAGCTCTTGTCTTTGCTGTTTAAAAGACGCGACATTACTTGGTTGGCCAAACCATACATGTCATATCTAGAGTGAATCCTTTGCGTCTCCTTATGACGAAACTAGGATCACTAAATTCAAGATTAGCTAAGTGGCCCTCCTTCTAGCTCAGTACAACATGCTCTTTGTCCTCAGTGCCCGGCATTTGCAGACTTCTTGGCTGCTCATCCGGTTTCAGAAAGCTCAAAACTTCATGAAGATATTTCAGATGAGGTTTTTGAATCTAATATAGCTTCAGAGGATGAAGTATGATAGATGTTCTTTGATGGAGCATCAAGAATAGGCCCTAAAGGGAAGATCATTGCTGGTGTAGGGGTTGTATTTATCTCACCATAAAGCCATGTCCTTCCTAAGGCGTTTTCATTGACAGACCCATGTTCCAAAAATGTGGCGGAATACAACGCTCTGCTCATTAGCCTTCAGCTCACCTATGAAATGGGGGTACGCTACCTCGAGACTTATGGTGATTCAAAACTGATTATTAATCATGTTAAAGGAGAATATGAGGTCCGTCACGGAGATTTGGTACTTTATTATCATGCAGTCATCAAAATGGCTAATTTATTTGATGGTTTTTATATCGGTCATGTGTCCTGATCTCAAAATACTAAGGCCGACGCTCTGGCTGCACTAGCAGCAACATTGGCCTTACCAATCGACACAACGTATTATCTTACAGTGACTACTTGACACCTTGTTTGTCCTAAACATGTGTTGAAAACCAAGGAGGTCCACGGAGTTTGAACCGAGAGATTGAAGATTTTCCCTCATTGACTATGTTTTGCATGATATATTGCCAAATAACCCTAAAGAAGCAGGTTCTATCAGATGAAGGTTTCTCCGTTTCTACTATGATCCGATAGTAAAGACACTCTACCATCGCACATATGACGGTTTCCTTCTCCGTTGCCTTTTTAATTCGGAGGCACAGGAAGTGCTTAATGAGGCGCATGATGGTATATGCGGAGCTCATCAACTTCGTCCAAAGCTCAAGAGTCGATTGCACGGGCTTGGATATTATTGGCCAACCATGATAGCCGATGCCATCAAATATGCACAAAGATGTAAAGCCTGCCAAATCTATGTAGACTTTATACATCAGCCTCCGGAGTTGCTCCATCTGACTATTGCGTCATGGCATTCGAAGCATAGGGAATCGTTGTCATAGGGCCTATCAGCCCCTCATCAATAAAAGGTCACCGATTTATCTTAGCAATAACGGATTACTTTTCTAAGTGGGCAGAGGCTATACCACTTGTTGAACTTAAAACTTCCAGCGTGGTCAATTTTATCAAACACCATGTCATTCATCAGTTTGGTGTCCCCAGGCAGATTATTCATGATAATGGTCCCTAATTTATAAGTTAGGTATTCTACCGGTTCTGTAATAAGTACCGGATTCAGAATGTGGCATCAACCGCTTAAAACACTGCTGCTAATGGTTTGGTAGAAGCATTCAACAAGATAATTATTAAGCTACTCAAAAAATTCGTTTCATCAAATAAATAAGACTGGAATGAGAAGCCCGGTGAATGTCTTTGGGCCTACCGAACCACAGTTCGGACCCTGACAGGTAATACGCTTTTTTCTCTGGTATATGAGTATGAAGCAGTCATACCGTTAGAAATTTAGATGTCGTCATTACGAGTCACTTGATGACCAGAATGACAAAGGAGGACAATGATCGGTTACTCCTTCAAGAAATTTTCCTCCCAGTCCCCAATGGACTTTCTTGGTTGTCACGTTAACAATACACCTCTGACAATTTTTTTACCGTTATGATCAGCTTGTCACCTCTGAATGGTAGAAATTTGAGCTTGGTGGTTTCTCAATCGGTTATGTTCATATTACCTCTGAACCAACAGATAACCAAGTCTCATCTTTCAGTCCAGTAGGGACTATCCCTTTGCCGTTACGTTCAGTTCGCCGCCTCTGAACAACAGGGCTCTGAGTCTAGCAACTTCTAATGGCTATGTTCATATTACCTCTGAACCAACGGATGCCTAGATCTCTCCCTTTTATGGTACTCTAACTGTCATATCCTGTCAACTACCTCCGAACAAAAGAGTGCATAACTTTATCTCCTTTCCTCTATTAAGGTCAGGAGCTCTTGCTGTCATGTTAACATTAAATCTCTGAACAGCATATTTTGAATCTGAGGTCCCTTAGTTGGTCATGTCCAGTCAACCACCTCTGAACCAACAGGAGTCCAGATTCAATCCATCTCTGCAGTCCCTGGTGGACTAGCTGCCAAGTTAATACGACTACCTCTAGCAGCGGATCCGAAGTTTAGTGTGTCTTAGTCTATCATGTCCAGTTTATCACCTCTGAATAGACGGGTTCCTGAAATCGGGTTCACCTCCACTTTGTCATCATGTCCAGATCATCACCTCTAAATGACAAAATTTTGACCAATCATGTCTAGTTTGTCACTATTAACTGGCAAATCCTAGGCCTCATTTGTCTTAGCTTAGTAGGAACTATCATAGGTTGTGGTATCTAATTTATCATAACCTATTCACAAATCTAATGATTTTTAATCTGTTATATTAATATTTACCTCTGAACAGTAAAGATCGTCAAGCTCACTCTTTTCTATCCTCATCTCAACATGATTTGAGTCGAGTCATTTTTCAAATTTATAACTAGTTCCATCGGTTCATCACCTTTGACTAGATTAGTTATACCATTATTTCCTCTCTTTTTGAGGATTGTAGTACAACTTGAAAGTAAGAATTGCAGAAGATAAAACAAGTTGGAAGCACAACAGAGGAGTCAAATAAAATTAATTTTTATTGATTCAAAAAGAGGGATACATGGATTACAAGCTACGAGGGTGCTTCATAAGATTTGATCTGTTCTTCAAGGATGGCCAACCTGTTCTTCCTCTCCTCAGCAGCTCTGATGAATGCTTCCGATCTTAACTCGGCCTCATTAAAGTTCGCTGCCTGGGACAGACGAGCCTCAATTTCAGCGAAGTTGCCCTTTGTGTTAGCTCCTGTTGCAGGACTTCATCATTATGGGCCTTGAACTGCTTTTGCCGAGCGATCTCCTCGAGACGCACCGGTTCAGCCTTGGATAGAAGAAGATTGGCTCTCTTGATCATCTCTTCGGCCTTCTAGATCTTATCCTCAGCGTCGAGAAGAGTACTATTAGCATCTATAACATCTCTAATTTCTACTTTCCTTGTCTCCAAGGATTTTAAATCTGAAGATATCGCCTTAGCTACTTCCTGTGCTGCAAGATGAGCTTCACGCATTTAAGCAACAAGGCATTCAAGTTGTTCATTAACTGAGGAGTCCAAATCTAAATTGCTGAGATGATGCCATTTGTCTACATCCCTCTCAAGCCTCTCCACCAGAAACTCCAATACAGCAGCCTGGTCATCCCCTCCAAAGGCTCAAATGCTTTCAATATTTCGAGAGAGGACCACCTTCAAAGCAGAAAATGAGGTGGTTGAGCCCTTCAAAATCAGAGCAACAGATCGCTTCAGGCTTTTGTAAAAGCTATCAACTATCTCAGCTATAAATTTTTTCTCTGCTTCTACTACTCCCGGTGAGTGAGTAATACCTGAAGACAAAGCTTTCACCGGCCTTATTGTCATAACAGTAGAGGAAATAACAGAAGCACTGGTTGGAGAAAGACGAGGGATCACCGATGATCTAGGAGTCCTCATTGAAACCAATACACCAGCCACGATGGAAGTAGGGCTGGTGACTATTTTAGGAAGAACTGGCTCAACAACTAGTATCGGAGACGTAGGGCTGGTGATTATCTTCAGCCTAGCGGTTGTCAGGATAGGCAACGTCAAAGAGATTACTGGCATCTCACCTACCAATGCAGTTGGAAGAGAGATTGGTTCTATAACTACCGTCTCCTCAGCCTCTTTAACTCCACCTGCAGGCTCAGGCTGATAAGATGGCAGGTCATGATGCAAGGCATCCAACTCGACAATGTCCGTTGAAACTGAAGTACTTGCCTCACTCCCGATTCCCTCAGGAAGATCAGCTGGTCCCCTTGGAGTTGATACACCCAAAGGCGAAACACCTGTGAAAAGACTTTGTTGAGATAAGACATAACAAATATCAAGAGAGAATTGCTTACAAGAGATCAAAGTATTACCGAGAGGTGATACCGCCTCAACCGCCTCAGCCGCGGTCTCTCCGGACTTCCTCGACGGCAGCGCTAATCCCGCCGAGCTCCATAGAAAAGATTTTGGCAGATAAAGGAGAGACGTACGGCTCACCTTCGCTCGCCGAAGCCTCTGTGGTCCATCTTATAGAGCTTGAGGCCATTGGACTCTCTTTTGAGGTCCCAGCACCCGAAGGACCGACATCAGTCGCGTTACCTCCGGGATCCTCTGAGATGACGAAGTAGCAAGCATTGTCACTTTCCTTATAAGTAAACAGAGGATCATAATAATCCCCCTGTTCTCCTGTAGCCTCAGCCCCCTGTCTCCTGCAGTCTCGACTCCTGGTTCTCTTGCAGTCTCGGTTCCTGAATCATAGGACAAACAAATAAGCTGTATGAAATATATAAGTACATGACAGGAAAATGAGTGAAACTAGTCTTACCCAGGCTAGGAACAGCTTTATCAGTCGTCTGCTTTTACGCCGATAGTTTAATAACTAACGAGACAGGAGGAGGAGGCACAGCAACTGATTCGCCCTCTGCAATAATGGTGGGAGTGTAGCGACGAGGCTTTTTCACTACCCTCTTCCTACGGTATCTACCTTGCCACTTTTGTTTAAAGTGGACATTGGGATCTTCTTCCTCCACCTCTTCCACATCTACGTCTTCCATAGGGGCTGTACCTACCCCTCTAGGAGCATCTGGTGAAATCTTAGCACCTGTGTCTCCTTCAAAGTGGGGACTCTCCGCGTCAGAAGCCTCACTATCGGCAGTGGCGACGAACTCTGGAAGGCCTGGCATACAGACCCTTTTGCCCTCACCTTCTTAGTGACTTTCTGCTTCAGCCACTGAGAGATCAGCTTCACGCTAAAAGAGTTAACATAAAATCTGATTGGCGTGGAGTTTAAAGTTCTATACCATTGACAGAACCCAAAGTCGTCAGTAGGTTAGGGGCCCTCAACGGCATGCACAGCCGTGCCTCAGTACAGCCGGCGAGGAAGAACCGCCAGGCGCGAGCGCCATCAATAAGGCTCCCCAAGAAGGCCAGACTAGTGTTTGGATTACCAACATAGAGTTGGTCATACCTGAACTGACGGGCAAATTGACTCAGGACATACGGCTCCAAATAGCAGGTATCCCCGCTCCTGTACGCCAGATGAGATGGCCGGATGCTAACCAGCCATTCGAAGATTCCCCGACTCAGCGACGTCTTCCCATCTCCCACATCCTTGAATTCTTCGCTATAACCTACATCACGGATGTAGGGGAAGCACTGGAAGAGAATGTAAATGTCATACGGACATAGCAGCTTGCGGATCGCGGCCACATAAGTCCGTGACCATGAAGATCCCTCAAATCGACGGAGAAGCGCCATTCGCACACTCTCTGGAGGCTCTTCACCAGCTTGAACAATAGCTGGGCAGTGAAGAGTGAACCATGCCATCAAATAGGTATATGGCAAGCCGATTCTGGGGCTTGGTCCATCACGGGGCAAGATAGTGCATTTCTTCCTTTTCGTCATTGGTGGTTTGCAGAAAGCCTCCGTCAATGCACGAAGGCCCCGCTGAATACGACACACCATTGCCGGGAGAAGTCCAAGGGAGCGATTGTAGACTCGACGAATAGCCAGCAACAAGACATTCGAAAGAATGATGTCGCTAGAAAGAGATGGCACCACACATCTCTTCAACCAAACCGATAAAAACTGGCCAAAAGTGCTTTCCGAGACATCGGCCGACGAGCCTGATGATGAAAACTCCTAAGAATGTCACCCTTCTCATAGATACCGTCATCTTCTTTCAAGACCATATCTCCCTGAGAATGTTCTTGCATCTTTCGAAAAATGTCCTCGTCAGTAACTCCGTAGTGAGCCGCTTCAGGAGCATCTTCTAGGTTGGGGAACAAATAATTCCCCCAGTTCTTCGAACTGCTCGAAGCTCCCTTATAGCTCCCATGCATACTCGAGTAGCTGTAAAAATGGCACATCAATTCCCGATAAGTCTCGATCAAGGCGGGCTCCTGCTTCTCCAGAAGTGCCAATTCTGCCTCGCATGGGAAGTGTTCTTCATAAGGGAGAGATCCCATTGGCAGAGCAGAGACTTCCCACATCTTATGCAAGCCATGCCCAATTCTCCTACAGGAGTAAAGAAAGTCCCTTTACCTGAGCAGTATAACTCAAAAATGTCGTAGAAGTTTGCTATGCTCATCTGGATGCCATAGCAGGTTGCCCTGACAGCCTCATGGAGTCCCAACCTCTCCAAATCCTCCTCAAAGTGGGCCAAGACGTATAGGGTCAAGTCCCTCCACCAGACCTTGGGAGGATGAATCTAACCTGGGGTCCTGAAATCAGTCGCCAGATAGTTACTATGGACTCTAAAGAACTGATTTCCAAAGGTTTGAGCCATAGCTGGATTTTTCCCCACCAGGATGTCTTGGAGAACGTTTCCAGGGTGAAGACCCAATATACAGCGAGGAGGACCTGCCCTTGAATAGCCAGGAGAAGCGGCTATCAAGATACCCACATGGACTGAGTTAGTTGTCCAGGTAACTTGTCATTTCATCCTCCGAGGCCTCGTCACGCATTGGAAGAAAGACAGTGGGAAATGACGCTTGCTAGACGGGAGGTAATACTTCTCGCCATCCAGATTGAAGATCCACTGCCCTTCGGGGGCTAGCAGCTGATGATCGGTGTCTGGCGCTGCCTCCCTAAACATTAAGCCGGACTTCCTATAAATTTTTCAGTCATAATCCTTGAGGGGAGCAGTAGTTAAGATGCTCCTCATGGTACGCTGATCTCCGGCGTGGATCAAGGCATCCCGGCCGGGAGCACTTCGCTTGTTGAATAATGAGGCTTGCCCCTAGAATTGCAAGCTAATATTGCCATCCAGTCCCCTGACTGTTCCAAAGAGACTATTCAAAGGACCCGAAGTATAATGCACTGCAAAGCAAGAAGAAACTATATTAGTTCATTAGCCAAAGAAAAGGAAAGCTAAAGTAAAAAAAAAATTGCTAAGGTATAGCTTCGCTCTTCGAGCGAAGCTAGCCTAGCATTAGTTTCATCTTGAAGCTTAGCTTTGCACTCTGCAGCTTAGCTCCGCACTCTACACGAAGGCAGAGTGCAGAAAATCTTTAAGTGTTAGCTTCGCTCCGGGAGCTTAGCTTCGTGTTCTACTGCTGAACAGAAGGCAAAAAAGCCTCAAAGGCTAACTTCGCTAGAAAGGCTCTTGTGCCTAAAACTGTTCAAAGGACTTTAAAGTTCTCTTCCAACCACGCCTCTAGAGCTAGCTTCACATCCTGTCATTTGACAGAATGTGAACTACTCTAAGGGCTAGCTTCACATATAAGCTGAGAGAAGAAACCATTAGTTTCTAAATTTTAAGTTCAGAAATTAAGGAGAATTAAATTCCCTAAAAATTCGGCAAAGATAAATTAAGGGAGAGCGACTTCCTGACATCACTGGATCACGGTGAATCGCTCCAGATCCACCATGAAGTAGCCAATAAGTGGCTTCGAAAAGAGATGAAAATCTCTGGATAAGAGGGAAAAACCTACCCGCAATGGGATGTTCGATGACCGGAGGAGGAGAGGTCGCTGCCTCTTTGCTTGCTCATCTTTTGGGAGTCATGGAAGAACTGAAAAGTTCTGAAAATCTGAGTAAAGGAAAAGAAGAAGGAAGAGATGTAATCTCTGAAGAAAACTGGAGTGTTGTAAGAGAAAGTAATTCTCTCTTTTAGCCCATCGGGTTTTATAGACATAAAAATGTCTAAACTTTGTCTCCTCAAAAGAAGCGCAGGCGGTCGTTTCAAATTAATTGAAACGGCGCCTAAGCGCCTTCCCCGAGAAGCCTTACTTCAGCCCCGCCAAGGGCTAGCTCCGCTGCGAGTGCAGCATTGACTTCGCGCAATGCTTGAGTAACTTAGCCGAAAGTTGGGCTTTAACTTCGCTGAAAGTTCATCTTCAGCTTCGCAGGAAACTTTGCGCTAGCTCCGCTGAGAGCTCGTTTCTAACTTAGCTGGAGATCCATCCTCAACTTCGCTGGAAGGTTAGCTCCGCTAAGAGCTTTTTACGTAAGCCAGTCCGTTCCAATTGCTTTCAAAATACAAAGTGAAAAGAAGAGAAGCAAAGTAGACGAGCAAAAAGTAAAATTTTTATTGATTCAAAAAAGAAGATATATTGGTATATTAATATTGTCTTTCATACAAAAGAATCATTGCTCCAAAGGCAAACAAGTTGTCCTATCAACTTTCAGGGTGATAAACCATCCCAACAGGACAAGAAAGGTCTTGCTCCCGTACAATGCCATAATCCTTCGCTTAATGGCAGATTTTTGCCATCAAGGACCTGGATCTTCTATAATCAAAATTGACAAGGAATTGGTTGCCACCAGAAAACTGGATCTTCTATAATCAAAATTGGCAAGGGATTGGTTGCCACCAGAAAGCTAGATCTTTCTTAAACAAAATTGGCAAAGGAAAGATCCGAGACTTTACTGGTGACATCCGCCTTCCCGAAGTGGATGATCTTTGATAAGCGACTACCAGCCCCTTCCCGAAGTGGATCATCTCAGATGATCGACTGCTAGCCTCTTCTTGGAACGCACATCAGCTGCTCCAACATGTTCCTCCTGCTTATGATGAAAGCTTCAACTTGAAAATCAAGGGACAAGTTTTTATTCTCCTTCATCAGGACGAAGGAATTGGGAGCACGATACACTGCAATGCAAACAGGAAACAAGTTAGCATCAGATAAATAAGAAAAAAAGGGAGGGACGAAATGCTAAGTCAAAGTTTTATTCTTTGGGCGAAGCTATCCAGATCCGGTCCAGTTGTGCCTTGAAGATGGATTTCAGCTAAGCAGAGGATAGCCTCGCTTGCATAGTAATGTTAGACTAGCTTAGCATAAGCCAAATCTTAGCCCCACCCAAGGCAGATAGGCTGGAGAAGCCTCAAAAAGGACCAAGTCCTAGCCTCACCTATATGGCCAGGCCAGACTGGCCTGGAAGGGCGCTGTCTTGACCCCACATATATGGCAAGACTGGCTCAACCTTGAAGAGGACAAGTCCCAAACCTCGCCTATGTGGCAGATTTAATAGGAACTTCACGTGAAAAGATCCTTTGCCTGATCAGGCAAGAATGCTAGCTTTGCCGAAAATAGGGCTGAGACCCTTCTCTGAAAGTCAGCCAAATGCAGAGACCAAGAGAATTCAATCCTTGAGATAGCTGATAAAGCTAAGAAAATTAAGAGAAATAAACTCCCTAAAGTCACTGGATGGCCGAGGCTCTTGGTCGGACAATAACCAGAGTGAGAGTCCCCACTACTGCAGCGACCTCAGTCTCCTTGCTTGAGCAATGGAGAGGGGTCATAAAACAACCTCCTAGAAAAAGAGGAGTATATTTCTCTGAGATGGACTATAAGAGTCCTATTTATAAGTCTCATGGCCTGACCACGCCACTATCACTTCAAGCTTAGGAGCGCGGGCGAAGTTAAGCATTCAAATCATTAACCTTTAGAAAGGCAATAATCTCCCTCGGGAATGCACAAGAAGTTATTTTAAACTTCGGAGAAGGGAATAATCTCCCTTATAAATGCAAGTGAAGTTATTCAACCTTGAAAAGGGGAGCCATTCCTCTCGTAACTCACAAAAGCGGTTAGCCTCAGGAGCGGAACATCGCTCCATCACAACGAGCTCGAGGTTATTGCTCGTAGTCCAACCTAGTTTGAAGCGAAGCTACTTCAGGAAATCCAAAGGCGAAGCAACCCAGAAGCGCGAAACTACCCAGAAGGGCGAAGCTACATGGGAGCGGGTCGTCAATTCCTCGGCGAACCTATTCCAGCCCGAAAACAGAGCTAAAAGCGAAATTGAACTCAACCGCCAAGGTGACGTTCACATTCACATATTGTCAATTAAAATAGTTCAAAGTATTTCAAAATCTGAACCATTCCATTGTAGATTTATGAAAACTTTAAAGGGGGTCTTATTGACACTCAAAAAAGACAGAACTCCTGCATTCATCTTCAACCGGTCTGAACAATGTCTAACTTATTGACATCTACAAAAGATGAGTCGAAGACAAGCTAATGACCAAAGATGAGGTAGCAACATGGACATTACTAATCCAGTAAAGCAGATAGTAAGGCAAAGTTGCCTTTGAAGAGACCTAAGCAAGCCTAAGACGCTAAGCTAGCTCAAATACTTAGCCTAGGCATACCCCCAAGGTAAGCCTTGTAGCTCTGCATGAAACTAAAAGCTTCACTTAAGCCTAATGGCCTCACTTTGAAGCTAAACTATCAGCTTCGCATGAAGCTTCCCATTTAGCCCCGCTGAAGGCTGATCCAAGCGCTTTGCACGAGAGGCTCTATCCCTAACTAAGTCGTAGCTCCGCTATGGGCTGAGTCTTAACTTCACATGAGGCTCCGAAAGTAACTTCGCCTGAAGCTATGAGCTAACTCCGCATGATCTAGATCCGCAGTAGGCTTTGCCAGGTTATCAAATTGACTGTTTTAAAATCCTATGAGGGATTAATAGGTGAACCCTACTAATTTAGTGGAATTAACGCTACTTTAAGTGGGCGGTTACACCCGCCCACTTTGTCCCACATTAAGTGGAGACGATTGAGCCATCACGACATGAGGACGTTCACACGATCCTTCTAACTTCGCCAGAAGCTCACAAAGAGCTTCACGGCAAGGTCATTTGCGAACCTCACACGAAGCTAATGGCTGATTTAGCCTTGCTAAATTCAAGGGGACGGTTACACCCTACCTTTGGTTATAAATAGTCTCTTGCTGAGCCAAGGGACGAGGACACACACGGAGAGATAGAGAGGAGATTGGCTTGAAAAGAGTAGAATTCCTAGCAAAATGGCTCTACTGATCTTCTGTTCTCCGATTCCCTAAACCAAGCGAAAAGGGAGTATTATTAGGAGGCAGTCTTGATCACCTGATTGATTGCATCGTCAAAGGGATAAGTGATCCGATCGCTGATCAGATTCCTGCCGGCACATTTTTCTTAGAAATCTCAGAGAAGATCTACTTATAATTTTCTTTTACTTATAATTTCGCTTCTTGATCTCTTTTTATAAGTTTTCCCCGTGAACAAAATTTTCAATGGAAACACATCCGGAAGACTATTTTGAAAGGGGCAAACTACCAACTTGACAGGTGCTTCTCCGAGATCCACGACGCATCCTATAAGGCAAGTTTTCAGACCTCGCTAGCCCAGACAGATTCACCCGATTATCCTCTAGCGTCTTCTGGTGGTTCATCAACATCCAACCCGGATATTTGATTTTTTACCAAGGAAACCCTTGCACGATCGAACCTTGTTGGCCCAGAGGCCCATCACTCTAGTTTTGATGATGATTAACTCATGTAGTTATCATTTCATATAATCTTGTGTTTAAACAGTTTCAGTGATTGACCAAGATATTAGTAAGTATTTAGCTTCAACAAAGGTATTTTGGAGCTTTCACATGAAGATTCAAGAGCTCGCGCGTTAAGATTGCATCTAGCATTCGGTTAGAGTCAAGCTCATTGGATCGTGTTTGGATCGAGTCGGCTTGGAGAAAAGAAGACTTCGGTTTGTATTTAGTTTAGTATGTTTAGATATTGTGTAAAGATTAGATAGTATTGATATGCTCAAGTTCACATACACACACAAGTTTAAAGTTTATTGATTTTCGGTTTAACCAATTTGGATTTCATATCAAAAACATAGAATATATATATATACATCTTGTATGTATATTGGATTCTATCCATATACAATATGTTTCAAATTTGTTTCAATATCATATTTTTGTAATTACATGAGTTTTGGAGAAAACAGTTTTTCCATTTTAAAAATTCAAGTTTTGGAAAATACAGATTTGTGTTTAAGCCTAATTTTCATATCACAAAAATAGTTCAAATTGTTTATAATATGTGTTGAATTTTGGTCACACATATTTGTTATTTAAAGATCTAATAAGAACTTATTTTTGTGAAATTTATGTGATTTTATGGGATTAAATTGAAGTTAAAAGATCAAGTTTTTAATCCCTAAAAGTATGTGACCGGGCCTTCTGCTGATCGACCGTCCGGTCGATTACGGCAGAAGTCGGTCGACTGGTCTGATCGATCGATGTGCATAAACGTGCACATGCCATTTGACTGGAGGGCCGGTCGACCGACCCGGTCGACCGGCAGAGAGCGCTGCTATCTGGATCTGGCCCTGGTCGATCGGGCGGTCGACCGGCAGAGAGCTCTGCTCTCTGTATTCAGGCCTCAGTCGACCAACCGGCCGGTTGACCGATGGCACAACGGTCGAAAATCTGACTGTTGGCCGGTCGACCGGGCGGTCGACCGACAGCAGAAATTTTCTGCTGTCTTGGCCCAACGGCTAGTTTTTAGAATGGGCTATATATACCTATCCCTTTGGCTGTTTTGATTAAGAATTTTAAGAGCAAAAATTTCTATCTTCTTAAGTGTTTTAGCAACAAGTTTAAAAGAGTTTTTGGGTTAAAAAAGATTTATTCTTTATTTGTTTTAAAGTGTTGAAAAATTAAAGAAAAAAGAGTCTTTGGGAGATTGGTTTTTTGGATCTTTATTTCAATATCATCTAGTATTTTTCCCAAAAGTTTTTCTTTGTTGTTTTCATTTCCAACCACTTATTTTCTCACATTTGAGCTATCTATCTATCTTATCTATTAGGATCTTATTTTTACTGAGAAAATTGGTTTGTGGTTTGTTGAAACCACCTAATGTTTTATCCTCTTTGCTTTGTGTTATCCTTCCTGTGTAGAGGTGACTGTGGAGGAGTTTGAGTTGGTTGTTATCCCTCTAGGTATAGAGGTGATTGTTGTTTGGCTTTGTGCCTTGTCCCTCTAGTGAGAGGTGATTGTGTTGGGTTTATGCCCATCCCTCTATTAAGAGTTTGATCTTGTATGACTTTGTGTCTTGCCTCTTGTATAGAGATTGTTGTTGATATTTAAGAGAAGAGTTGTGTACTCTAAGTTGTATTACTCAAATCCTCAGTGGAGGTTCCCTGTGTGGACGTTATAGTGAAAATTCTTCTGTGTGAAGGCGGGGACGTACTGCGGTGGCTCGAGCCTCGAAACATATCTTTGTTTTTGTTATTGATTTACTATCTCTTAACTCTCTCTCTCTCTTATCTTGCATTGATTCATATTGCTCATATCTTATATGCTTGGTATTATTTGTGTGCCTCACTTGTGTTGAACCAAGAGAGCTTCATATAGCATCTCAACTCTTATTTAGAGGAATTTAGAGCAGATAGTCCAGAGTCCTTCACCAGAAATTCGGCTACATTCTTTGGTTACACTAAGTGTGTTGTAATTAGTTTTTATTTCTGCATCATTTGTCATTAGATTAGCCATACGCCTATTCACCCCCCTCTAGGTGTATTTTCAATTGGTATCAGAGCCTACGCTCCTGATATTAGATTTAACCATCTAAGAGTGAGATCTTGGTTAGCTAATCTATATTTGTATTTACACACTTATTTGTTTACACACACTCATAGACTTCATGACCCCCTCCCATGTATGATACTTTCAACATTGATGTTTCGAAAGTTAAGATGCCCATGTACCTTAAAACCCTAGGCATGCATATTCACCTTGCTGCTATAAAGAAATCTTATGTTGATAATAGCAAGCATATAGAGGCCAATGCACAAGCCCTAATGACACTTAGAAACACACTAAGTAAAAAATATCTTTCTATGATTTCTCATTATGATTCCGCTTTTGCAGTATGAAATACTTTGACCTCTCCAAAGCTTCAAACGCCAAACTATATGGAGGAGGAATCTAGTGGAGATAAGTTCGACCAGCATTGCTACATGGTCCAAGGGAATGACTCCCTTGAGGTAAACTCGGATACTCAACTAGATGATAGTGCTAGTTCTTCTGGTGATAATTATATGGATGCCGATACTTTAAATGAAGAACTATCTATTGTATGTGAACATTTGCTTGAAAAGTACCAACTTTTGAAAAAGAAAAGTATTAAATTAATTAAAGAAAATAAAGATTTGTGTTTAAAACTTGACTTGGCTTTGCAAAAGAGGGATGAGATTTCTAATGAAAGGGATTCATTGAAATCCCAACTCGATCTTGTTTTAAATGAAACAA
This sequence comes from Agave tequilana, assembly GCA_038442645.1. Lineage (NCBI taxonomy): Eukaryota > Viridiplantae > Streptophyta > Magnoliopsida > Asparagales > Asparagaceae > Agave > Agave tequilana. The sequence continues at coordinate 68,182 of JAVJIF010012859.1, forward strand.
AATTTTGAAAAATAAAAATGATTGTGACATTGCTTTAAAGAAAAATAAGGTTTTATCCTCAAAACTTGATTTTGTTATAAAGAGAATGAATCAAATTGCTTTAATTTCAGAGGATTTGGACTTAGTTTCAAATAAAAATATTACTTTGAAAAATGATATTGATTCACATGTTTGCCATGCTTCACCATCTAGTGTACTTGTTATATGCTCCACATCTTCTTCTATTATTGAAAATTATATATGTGCTTTAAAAAAGAGTGTTGATTGTTTGGGCTCCACTTTGAGCCAATGTGTCATGAACCACACAGGGTTAGAATCTATGTTTCACGAGAAACATACTCCTCCTATGTATGGACATAAACCATAGCATACACATGCTTCTCACATTCATACACATAACACCATGTATGCTCAGTACACATGTACACATTGTGGATGTAAGGGCCACCTCGCAAAGTTTTATTATGATAGAGTACATAATGTAAATTTTACAAATAGATTTATTTGGGTTAGGAAAGGTGCTAACCCCCATGGACCCAATAGAGTATGGGTACCAAAATTCACTCCTATTGTATTTGATATAGGTGTGGGCTCTCGCTTGACGTGAGGGCATTGGTGCCTTGATGGTGGATACTTTTGTGCTTAATGGACCCTACTTTGGATGCATCATCTTCAAGGAAGTTTGGTGGGAAGACCACCGTAGTTTAGAGATATAGAGATTAGCCCTAATGATTTTGGTAACTACCTCTAACTGCTCATTAGTTTACATGCTTTTATTGATAATTTTAGCATGTTTTGGTATTTTATGATTATTATATTAAATGCCATGATAATTAGACTTGTGATATACATATGTAGTATTTGAGATACATCCATGTTTATATGAATTATTATTTTTGTACTCTCACTTTAGTTTAGCTATGTTGTATATCCTAGTTTAAGACAAGTGCATTTACTTAATTATCATATTGGTTTATATTTTTGAACTTCATGTTTTGATTACTTATTTAGATGTAATTTTCATTAAAACTTGTATATATACTTGTACAACTAATGAGCCACATTTGATTTTTATATGTTTGTGCTTAATTGCTCACTTATACCTATTAGATGTACTAGTGTAGCCTAGTTTTGATGATTCTTGCATTATAACTTGTATTCTCTATTTTTAGATATGTTTTTCATAAATATGTGTTTAGCTTCATGTATATATCAATTTTGCTAAAACTTTAGATATACATGTATAGCCTTGAGTCACTTACTTTTCATGCAAATTCCATTATGAACTCATTTGTGTTTGGGATTATACTTCTAGTTTAGACAAAACAACATATACCTTGAAGCCTATTTAGTTTTGATGATTTTCATATTTTTGAGAAGGAATTTCATAATTGAGCTTAATGCCTTATTCCATGACTTTGTTGATTACATGACTTTGTACACTCACATTACTTGATTTTTTCTCATGACTTTATTTTCATGAGTGTTATATGTGTTTTATAGACTTTGAGTGTCAATTGTTGAGTGATTTTTATATTTTCATGGATATATTCTTGGTTTATTCCTTACTTGAAGGACTTCATACTAGTTTTCAAGATTATCATAAAACTAGTTGCGTATTTCTTCATTTTGGAAGAGTTTTCAAACTTGTTAAAATTATTTTCAAATTCTATTTTTGAAAACCCCTTCCTTCCAAAGGTGGCTAGATGGGTGATCATGCCTTGTATGCTCAAATTGAAAATTTTCTTTACATGTGCATGAATAGGGAGGTAGTATGAGTTATACACTTGATCCTCATTATATTTTCAATTGGTATCACAATTGATATTTTATGTTTGTATACTCATATTTGTGTTTTCTATATATGTATGCTTCAAACTTCAAATAATATCAATTTCGATTGGTATTTATATTTTCACACACACACATATATATATATATATATATGATTTGATTGTGCTTACAATATCCTTACATCTTAAAGCCCAAATTATATTTATGCTAAGCTTGGTTTAGTCCTTAATGTCAATTATTTTTTAATTGATATTATATACAAGCTTATGCATTATTTTTATTAGTATTTCATAAAGGGGGAGAAAATTCATGTTTTATCTTTCAATCGGTTTTATTTTCAATTGGTATCTTACTCTCATTACTTATGATGAAAAATACTTTAATTTTGTATATGCTAACTTTTTTAATATTGGTATCAATAATCTTAATTGGTATTATTCTTAATTTGGTATCTTTATTGCAAAATAATTTGTATTCCAAAAATTTGGTTTATATTTTCAATTGGTTTTTACTTCCAATTGGTATCAAAATTTACAATATATATATTTCAGTTGGTATCAAAAACCTACAATGTTTATTTTCTATTGGTATCAAAAATTTACAAGATATTTTCAATTGGTATCATTTGATATCTTAAAAATTTTGTTTATTTTTCAATTAGTATGATAAATTGGTATCATAATGTTTTGTATTATACCTTTTCATAAATTGGTATATTCAATTAGTATCATAATGTTTAGATATGTATCACATATATGCAAGAGAAGCTTAACATCTTCTCTATATATAAGTTCATGTTGAGTGTATTACATACTGAAGTGATTGACCTCTCTTTGGTAGATAGTACATGTGTGTAGGGGGAGCTTCACATCTCCTTTTATACATTATATATTATGCGTTATGTGATTAGGGTTTAGTCATCTCTTTTTCATGTAATGCATGTATGCAGGGGGAGTTAACTTTACGTCTCTCCTCTTCATGAATATATATCGCATTTGTACCTTTATTGTTTGATTTGTTTTTGCCCCTTTGTTGATGATTTAACAAAAGGGGGAGAAAATTTTTGGAGTTTTATATATGCATGTTTATGCATGTTTATTTCATTCCATGTTTTATAAAAAAAGGGAGAGAAATTTTTTGAGAGTTTTATATATGCATGTTGATTTTCTTGTTTAATGCATATATATGTTATTTGATTTATGCATTCACTGAATATCTTTATTTTTTGTTGTTATGCATAAATTAAGGGGGGGCTTCTATGAAGCTTAACTTTAATCCATGCATATATAACTCCATGAGTTTTGTCATCATCAAAAAGAGGGAGATTGTTGGCCCAGAGGCCCATCACTCTAGTTTTGATGATGATTAACTCATATAGTTATAGTTTACTAATAATCTTGTGTTTAAACAGTTTCAGTAATTGACCAAGATATTAGTAGGTGTTTAACTTCAATAAAGATGTTTTGGAGCTTTCACATGAAGATTCAAGAGCTCGCACGTCAAGATTGCATCTAGCACTCGGTTGGAGTCAAGCTCGTTGGATTGTGTTTGGATCGAGTCAGCTTATAGACAAGAAGACTTCGGTTTGTATTTGTTTAGCATGCTTAGATCTTGTGTAAAGATTAGATAATATTGATATGCTCAAGTTCATACACACAAGTTTAAAGTTTATTGGTTTTGGTTTTCGGTTTAACCGGGTTTGGATTTCATATCATAAACATAGATATATATCTATTGTATGTATATTAGATTCTATCCATATACAATATGCTTCAAATTTGTTTGAATATCATGTTTTTGTAATTACATGAGTTTTGGAGAAAACAGTTTTCCATTTTAAAAATCTAAGTTTTGGAAATACAGATTTTGTGTTTAAGCCTAATTTCTATATCAGAAAAATAGTTCAAATTTATAATATGTGTTGAATTTTTATCATACATATTTGTTATTCAAAGATCTAATAAGAACTTATTTTTGTGAAATTTATGTGATTTTATGGAATTTATTGAAGTTAAAAAGACCAAGTTTTTAATCCCCAAAAATATGTGACCTGGCCTTCTGCCGATTGACCGTCCGGTCGACCACGGCAGAAGTCGGTCGACCGGTCCGGTCGATCGATGTGCACAAACGTGCACAAGACATATGGCTGGAAGGCCGGTCGACCGACCCGGTCGACCGCCAGAGAGCTCTGCTCTCTGGATCTGGCCCCGGTCGACCGGGCGGTCCACCGACAGAGAGCTCTACTCTCTGTATTCAGGCCTCGGTCGACCGATGGCAGAATGGTCAGAAATCTGACCGTTAGCCGGTCGACCGGGCGGTCGACCGACAGCAGAATTTTTCTATTGTCTTGGCCCAACGGCTAGTTTTTAGAATGGGCTATATATACCCATCCCTTTGGGCTGTTTGATTAAGAATTTCAAGAGCAAAAATTCCCATCTTCTTAAGTGTTTTAGCAACAAGTTTTAAAAGAGTTTTTGGTTAAAAAATATTTATTCTTTATTTGTTTTAAAGTGTTGAAAAATCAAAGAAAAAGAGAGTCTTTGGGAGATTAGTTTTTGGATCTTCATTTCAATATCTATCTAGTATTTTTTCCAAGTGTTTTTCTTTATTGTTTTCATTTCCAACCACTTTATTTTCTCACACTTAAGCTATCTATCTATCTTATCTATTAGGATCTTATTTTTAGTGAGAAAATTGGTTTGTGATTTGTTGAAACCACCTAGTGTTGTAATCCTCTTTGCTTTGTGTTATCCCTCTTGTGTAGAGGTGATTGTGGAGGAGTTTGAGTTGGTTGTTATCCCTCTAAGTATAGAGGTGATTGTTGTTTGGTTTTGTGCCTTGTCCCTCTAGTGAGAGGTGATTGTGTTGGCTTTGTGCTTATCCCTCTATTGAGAGGTTGATCTTGTGTGGCTTTGTGCCTTGCTTCTCGTGTAGAGGTTGTTGTTATTGTTTAAGAGAGGAGTTGTGTAACACCCCGCTGCTGAAATACGTACTTAGTTGCGTATTCATATTTTTTGATCGTATTTTTTGATTTACTTCCTATATTCGTTGTATTATGAATTATTTATGTGATCGTTTTGCCGTGGATTCAGATTCGTGAACTCGGAGTCAGTCTTAGTCTGAACCGGGGGACCGATCCTAGAGTGTTGCTCGATTTGGACTTTCTGGTATTCTGATTTGACCGATTTCAGTTTTAAATATCGTTTTCTAATATTTTAGATTTTTTATGATTTTCTGAAATTTTCCTGAATTAAATTGGAATTCTTCAAAATCGGTGTCGACCAGTGTCGCTATTCGATTCTCGGATTTTTAATTTACAAACGGAGTTGAAATTCTAAAAAAATGGCTTTCCCATAACTTTTTAAAATTACATTTTTTATCTAAATACTTTTTCTGAGATTTTTCTAAATTTATCGAAATTCCACTGGATTTGGTGTCGGCCAGTATCGCTGGTTGATTCCAGGAATTTTAGTTTACAGCTGGAATCAAATATCTAGATTCTGCTTTCATATTTCTTCTTAGAATTATATTTTCTCCTTTCTGGCATTTTCTGAGATTTTTTAGATTTTATCAAAATCCGGCCGACCCGGTATAGACCGGTATTGACTGTTAACTTCAGGATTTTTAGTTTGAAAATGGGATTGAATTTCTAAAAACTAATTTCACCAAAAATCTTTAAATAATATTTATTATTTTTGAGAATTTTTGGGAAGCTTTCCAAGCTACTTAATTTTTTGGACTTTTCCGGAGTTTTCGGTGTTTTCCCAGATACCGAAATTTTATCCAAATATTTTACTTTTCTCTTTATTCATTTTTAATGCAGAGACTCTCCCCTATTCCGCATTTAATGTTATGTCCTTCAAAATAAGTCAACTCTGATCTGATCACCCATGCCTTTTTGTCTCTTCTGAAACGCGATCTTATTGGACGCAGCATTAATCTCCACGTCTAGCTTGTTTGCCTAGACGCGGGCTTCGTTAAATGGAGACGCAAGTCCCTTTTGTGAAAGTCTCTTTTGTTTTGATAGGTTGGCAATATTGTAATAATCATATTCCTTTATATAAACACCTCCTTCTTTCTCTCTCTTTCATTATTATTTTTCTCCTCCTCCTTTCCTCCAACAGAGAACGAAAGTCAACAGCACCCAAAACCACCCATGGTGCTTCCCTTGGCCGGCCACCCTCTCCTCCACCATCTCCACCAACTTCTCCATCATTCTCTCCTCCATCTCCTCCTCCATTCCAACAACAACATCAACCACAACACCAACTCCAACCACCAACATCACCTCCTTCTTCATCAAGAAAACAACCCATTAACCTCCATTAACTTCTCCACCATCTCCACCACCACATACTCCACCTTGGCCACCAACGAACATGCCATCTTCATCTCCTCGGAGTTCTCTTTCCAACGAGCTATTGCTTCGCCCTCCGAAACCCCTTTTGCAAAACTCCAATTTTTCATTTTTAACTACACTTGCACCCCCACAATTTGCTTGGGCTTGGGCTTGGGCTTGGGCAACCGGATTCCGGCCGTCTCTGGCCACCTCCGGCCGCCGCCGGCGACCGCCGGCCATGGCCAGCCGTCCTCCCTCTTTCCCTTCTTCCTTCTTTTCTTTCCTTTTCTTCTTTCTTTTCTTCCCTTCCTTCTTTCCTTCTTTTCTTCTCTTTTCTTTCCTTCCTTCTTTCTTTCTTTCCTTTATTTCATTCCCTGCGTCTCTACTCCCTTATTCCCTGCATCTTCCACTCTCTCTTTCTGCGTCTCTATCTTTCTCTAATGTTAATTGCTAGACGCGGAGCTCACCCCTGCGTCTAGGCAGTTTCTTAATGCGAATCTTCGCGTTCTTGACATTTGTATAACGCGGCCTTCGCGTTCTTATATCGACGCAATGCGGAGCCCATGCCTGCGTCTGTTTCCTTCTAGTGTTAACGCAATGCGGAGCTCATGCCCATGTCTGTGTTCTTCTCGTGTTAACGCGACGCAGAACCCACGTTCGCGTCCGCGTTCTTCTCGTGTTATAACTTGAACGCGGGTCTCGAACCCCGCGTTTTTGGCATCTACGCGACGCGACCCCCGCGTCTCACTCTCAAACCCGCGTCCCCCTGTGCACACTCTCTCTCCCTGTATTCTCTCTCCCTCTGCACTCTCTCTATGGACTTCTCTCTAGCTCTCTTTTTCTCTCTCCTCTCTCTCATTCTCTTTCTCTCTCTTGATTTCCTCCCTCTCTATCACTTTCTCTCTGATGCGTTGACGCGTTGATTTTCTGGATTCCGAAGATTGGAGATTTCACTGTGTTTTCTAAAGACTTAGGCGAGTGCTCTCGCTTTCCTCTTAACTTTCCTGCTTCGTTGGAACGACTTGATTGTCTTATGTATTTGTATCTGGAACTAATACTTTCTCTGCAGGTACCCTAACCTCTGAATACAACCTCTGAGGTTATAAAGTTCTCTGGACTTTCTCTATATGCTACGCCTGGTAGGCAGACCTAGCGTCAACACTTTACCGCTTACTCCGTTCGAGTATTAATCCCCGTGAGTATGGCTTTCCCGTGAGCGGTAGTGTGGTGTTCCTATGCTTACTGCGACACGTGTGTCTAGCTAAGCTGCGAGCGGTAACTTCACCGAGCGTGATAGCATTTAGTGTTGTACATTAGTTTCGCTCCAGCTCCGCTTAGCTCCTCATGGATGTTTGCTTGCCTACTAAATTACATGTCTACCAGTTTATTAATTCTTCTATTTATGGTTGTGAAGAGTTTGAATTCTTGCTTATACTGTTTTTCCTGAAACTGCATGGTTTTTCGGTATCTGTACCAGTCTTGTATGTCGTACTATTTTCTCGTAACGCTTGGCATGCTTTCACTTGATGTGCTAACATATACTATGATGTCCCTTGTCACCTGCCTGATATTACCTTTAAGTCATATACCACCTGACACCCGACATGCTTCTACTTGGAACTTGCTCCTTATTATAACATGACTTATCACCTGCCTCCTAACATATTAATACTTGACTTGTGATTATCACATTTATGGGAATACTATACTTGTTATCCTGTATTACATACAGTGACTTGAATTTTGTACTTGTTATCCTGTATTATATATATACAGTGACCTGAATCTACAGTTCTCATGTACCCCTGAATTCCTGATAATGCCTTGCACCTGCTATTCCCGTAAATTGATAACTACATAATAAATCTTAAAAGGAACAACTTGCATCGGGTCGGGGGAAACCTGCGGCTATAAATATGTGTTCATGCTTACAGTGGCCCTAGGTATGTTATGCAACTAAAACTTTCGGTCTGACCTGTGGGCCTTCAGGTGACCGAGGGGAGTGCTGGCTCCCTCCTTCCTAGTACCATCTTGATAAAGGGCATTCTATAAGACCCTCCTGTAGGTCTTGCGGCCGGTTCTATACACCAGCAATGGAACGTCCTGGACCGTGGTCCCGGGCATGTACGGGACCCACTGTAAACATTATTCGTTGACACCCCCGTTGATTTCCAATAACAACCTTGCTTTACTCAGATGTGGATATATGCGCGCTGGGACGCTAGTTCACATATCTAGACATCAGGGTAAGACGAGTAATAATAATAATAATAATAAAAGATACCAGTTATGAATCTGTAGTATGCCTTGCCATGTTTGCTTGTATCGGATTTTACTTCGGATTTCCAGTTTTATGATTATCATACTATACCTGTTCATATCCTACCTTCTACTTATATTCTATCCCGCCTATCTCCTGCTTTTATCTGATCATACTATGAGTCTTCCCTACTTGATATCATATGCTGTATATCTACTTGCTCCTGCATGCTTGTGCCTACGACATGGTTTTCACGTTTATGATCTAGATTTATCGATACACGTGTGTTTATCTATGCTCACCATCTGGCTTCCACATCATCACTCGCCGGGGAGTTCTGACTCCTCTGGATCCTCATGTCCTGGTTTCGGAGCTTGGGGCGTGTGGATTCTCCTAGTTGCTGATCAGAGTGGCGCAGTGGTAGCGTGGATCTCCAACAGACCGTCCAGAGCCCCATCCTTTCGGCCCGCTTGTTTCGCTCTAGAGTTCTCCTGTTATAACTCTGAGCCTCCTTTGTACTGTTCATACTTTTACATCTCTTTGTATTCTCGCAATTGCGCATATCAGTGATATAATATTCATGTAATATTGTGTCACATCTGGTGATAACTTTGTAATTGTACTCATGTGTTGGAATGTATAATGCACCACTTGCTTCCGTACTCTAATTCTTGCCTGTACTAATGCTTAGCGTATATACGTGAGGGTATTTCTAACCTGCGTATATACGTCGCAGTAACGTTTCCGTACCTGTCGGATCGGGGCGTTACAGGTTGGTATCATAGCTTAGGCTCTCACATCCTCAGTTCAACCAGTCGGCAAATTAATGGTAAAGAAATTTGCAACTGGAATGCATGAGTCGTGGTTATACAATTCAACTACCAGTACAAAGTTATCCATTCTCTCTTGATAATCTTAACCTTGAATCCTGAAGTTCTCCCATCCTTTCATACTTCAGTTTCTCGTTATTCTTAAACCAACTCGGACATGAAAAGACGGGGAAATCATAACGGTTCTGGTTCTTTTTAGAGTGGCCCTAATGGAGGAAGTGTTCATTTGAGATGATTTCTGCAAAATATGATGAAAAACTAACAAGAACAGACGAAGGTCCTGCACCAAAGATTATTGGTCGCACTCCGGGAACAGAAGCCAGGCAACATGTCGGATTTCAGGAAATTATAGCCGGCAATCTTTTCGGGCATGGAGGAGCCCTGGATGCATAGCAGTGGCTGGTAAACACGACAAATCTTCTGAAGGCAACTCGGGTCCCTGATGAGAACTAAGCGAAAGTGACCAATATTCAATTAAAAGATATGGCCAGGACGTGGTGGTCGTTGGAAGCAGCGAGACTGGAAAAGCCCGTCACTTGGACAAGTTCTCGAAGGATTTCTATGAGAAGATTCTTTTCTGTAATAGCTCAGAAAGAAATGAAAGAACGATTTATCAAATTGTAGTAAGAAGATTGAATTGTAAATAATTACGCCGTAAAATTCCTAAGGTATGTCGGTCGGCGTCTTACATGGTGGCTGACAAGGAGAACCGAGCAAGTAATATTGTAATGAGAGCTGAAGATGAGGATCAAGATGTTTCTTATTCTTAAGCAGCCCAAGAAGTATTCTCAAGTTTTTTGCCATCGCCCGGGGAGTAAAACGGACCTGGAAAAGAAAGATCAGGATGAGATCCAGATGAAGTTGACAAAGAGACCCACTCAGTTGATGGAAGTTGAAGACTTAGACAGGCCCTGGATGCCCCACTAGCTGAGCCATCCCTCCAACCTTTCCCTCAGCATATGACATGTGGGTATTGTCTGAAGCCAGGCACCTACAACGCAACCGCCAGAAAGGTAATGAATTATGTCATATACGAGTTCAGAGATTAGTTGAAATGTGACTGTCCGTTCAAGGAGGCAGAGAACATCGCACAGATCAGATCAACTCATCCAGTATCACCATTGGGAAGGAATCTAGGACCTACTGACAGAATAATCTCGCTCCATCCCCAGCATCAAGCATGGAGTCATACACAAAAGAGACCAAGAGTTAGGGCACATGGTAGAAGGAGGCAAACATATAATCTTACTGAAGAGGAAGTCAGGATGCTCAATATGATAGAGTGAGAACAGAAAAGGATGCTCAATATCTGAAAAAGGAACCCGGTACTGATCGTAACTATTTATCCCCATTTTTAGCATGTCCGGGAGTTGGTAAGTTCTCTATATCATATCCTTCTCATTGCACTATCATCACCAATCTTAGTCCGTCCGTGTCTACCTCCCTATTTCATGATTTCTGTCTCTTCTATTTTTACTATTCTGATTTTCGTAATCCTTATGCCAACTCAAGATATGCGTGGACTAGAGAGGTAACAGCAGGGTAGATGTGGTTCGCTCTCATTATGTTCTGGCATTCCTCGACTCTCGTACATCACATTGTCTTATATTTGATAGATTTTCGGCCTCGTATTCTATTCTTGTATTTATGGATACATCACGGGGGACCAGTACATCAAGCGGAGTAGTCATCGCTTATTTAATCAGATAGACTGTATCATTACATGAGCAGTGTCAGTATAAAATAGTATTCTAGAATCAGGACTTCTGACAGACAGAGTTATGGTATTTTTCATTTCTATTACTCCAGTAGCGATCATGATTTCTTCGACTATGTTCATGGAACTCGGGTATTCTCATAACTGATCTGCAGTCAGGTTATTATTCAGAAGACAGCATTCGAGACTCGTTTCGATTATTATAATTTCTTGATCATGTTCTCAGAGCTACCAACTCCTGGCGGTCCTTATTGATTAGGTAGACCATAGGCCCTGCTAGCCTCGCCAAGCGAGGGTCGTGTTCTAGTCACCCGTGAACCTAACTGGGTGTGGACTTCGCTACACCTTGGTGCTTAGCATTTAGCGTTGTGTTACGCGCTGGCTTCACGTGTGAACTCCGCCAAGTACGAACCTCGTAGAGCGTTAGCTTCGCTGCACCCTGATGCTTAACACCTGAGCTGTGCTACGCGATGGCCTCATCTAGGCTTGGCTTCGTCCGTGTTTAATCCCCTTAGTGCTTAGCACTCTAGCCCGTTCCTCGGATTTCTTCCGTCTAGCGTGTTTTCATGAATCTGCTGAACATGATTTTATTGCTGTATTTGAGCTATCGCCATGATTCTTATGAATGATCCACTCGGCCAATCTTGCGGGGTCCAGATATCATGTACATGTTTCACTGCAGTCGGGTTATTATTCAAAAGTCAGTATTCAGAATTCTTCACAGTTATCCTATATTCTTTGCTATGTCTTTCAGAGTTAATAACGCCCAGTACACAGAAATTCTTAATTATTGGCCTTCTTGATTTATACTCAGTATTATCAGGATTTTCTTTATCTTGGGTATTCTGGTTTATTCTCGGGGAATTAGTATGTATGTGGCACATCAGCAATTCTACTGCAGAAGGACAACATCATGCCATGCAGGATTTTATATTTATGGATTCTAGCACTACAGATTTCTATGGATTTCATCAGCTTGGGTTCGTAGTCTGAAAGAAGTATTATTGATTATCTCACCAAGTCAGCTCACTTTATATTATTCAGAATGGGTTAGTCTTTTGAAGTTCTGACAGTGTTCTTTTATAAGCAGACATCAAACCAGTATTATTATGGCTCCGTCAGAGGATGTATATATACGGCAGAAGGGCAGAGATGTCTCAGTCCTGAGTTTACCGTTCAGCCGATTAGGGAGAACAGCTCACAGTTATTCATATCTTGATTGGCATAAATCCTCATTCCTATCTTTTTTGTATTCATTTTACCCCTTATCGAAATTGCGAGGACGCAATTTTTTATAAGGTGGATGGAATGTAACACCCAGCTCCCAGAATACATACTTAGTTGCGTATTCATATTTTCTGATCGTATTTTTTTATTTACTTCCTATATTCGTTGTATTATGAATTATTTATGTGATCGTTTTACGTGGATTCAGATTCGTGAACACGGAGTCAGTCCTAGTCTAAACCGGGGGACCGATCCTAGAGTGTTGCTCGATTTGGACTTTCTGATATTCTGATTTGACCGATTTCAGTTTCAAATATCGTTTTCTAATATTTTAGATTTTTTTATGATTTTCTAAAATTTTCCTGCATTAAATTGGAATTCTTCAAAACCGGTGTCGATCAGTGTCGCTGTTCGATTCTCAGATTTTTAATTAACAAATGGAGTTAAAATTCTAAAAAAATGGCTTTCTCATAACTTCTTAAAATTAAATTTCTATCTAAATACTTTTTCTGAGGTCTTTCTAAATTTATCGAAATTCCACTGGATTTGGTGTCGGCCAGTATCGCTGGTTGATTTTAGGAATTTTAGTTTACAGTTGGAATCAAATTTCTAGATTCTGCTTTCATATTTCTTCTTAGAATTATATTTTCTCCTTTCTGGCATTTTCTGAGATTTTTCAGATTTTATCAAAATCCAGCCGACCCGGTATAACCTGTATTGACTGTTAACTTCAGGATTTTTATTTTGAAAATGGGATTAAATTTTTGAAAATAGATTTCACCAAAAATCTTTAAATAATATTTATTATTTTTGAGAATTTTTGGGAAGCTTTCCAAGCTACTTAATTTTTTGGACTTTTCCGGAGTTTTCGGTGTTTTCCCAGATACCGAAATTTTATCCAGATATTTTACTTTTCTCTTTTTTTATTTCTCTCTCCTCGTCAGACATGGGGCTCACCTAACACAGATTCGATTTTAATGCAGAGACTCTCCCCCATTCCGCATTTAATGTTATATCCTTCAAAATAAGTCAACTCTGATCTGATCACCCATGCCTTTTGTCTCTTCTGAAACGCGATCTTATTGGACGCAGCATTAATCTCCACGTCTAACTTGTTTGCCTAGACGCGGGCTTCGTTAAATGGAGACGCAAGTCCCGTTTGTGAAAGTCTCTTTTGTTTTGATAGGATGGCAATATTGTAATAATCATATTCCTTTATATAAACACCTCCTTCTTTCTCTCTCTTTCATTATTATTTTTCTCCTCCTCCTTTCCTCCAACAGAGAACGAAAGCCAACAGCAACCAAAACCACCCATGGTGCTTCCCTTGGCCTGTCACCCTCTCCTCGACCATCTCCACCAACTTCTCCATCATTCTCTCCCCCATCTCCTCCTCCATTCCAACAACAACATCAACCACAACACCAACTCTAACCACCAACATCACCTCCTTCTTCATCAAGAAAACAACCCATTAACCTCCATTAACTTCTCCACCATCTCCACCACCACATACTCCACCTTGGCCACCAACGAACACGCCATCTTCATCTCCTCGGAGTTCTCTTTCCAACGAGCTATTACTTCGCTCTCCGAAACCCCTTTTGCAAAACTCTAATTTTTCATTTTTAACTATACTTGCACCCCCACAATTTGATTGGGCTTGGGCTTGGGCTTGGGCTACCAGATTCCGGCCGTCTCCGGCCACCTCCCGCCGCCGCCGGCGACCGCCGGCCATGGCCGGCCGTCCTCCCTCTTTCCCTTCTTCCTTCTTTTCTTTCCTTTTCTTCTTTCTTTTCTTCTCTTCTTTCTTTCCTTCTTTTCTTCTCTTTTCTTTCCTTCTTTCTTTCTTTCTTTCCTTTATTTCATTCCCTGCGTCTCTACTCCCTTATTCCCTGCGTCTTCCGCTCTCTCTTTCTGTGTCTCTCTCTTTCTCTAATGTTAATTCCTAGACGCGGAGCTCACCCCCGCGTCTAGGCAGTTCCTTAACGCGAATCTTCGCGTTCTTGACATTTATATAACGCGGCCTTCGCGTTCTTGTATCGACGCAACGCGGATCCCATGCCCGCGTCTGTGTCCTTCTCGTGACAACACAACGCGGAGCTCATGCCTGCGTCTGTGTTCTTCTCGTGTTAACACGACGCGGACCCACGTCCACGTCCGCGTTCTTCTCATGTTATAATTTGAATGCGGGTCTTGAACCCCGCGTTTGTGGCATCTACGCGATGCGACTCCTGCGTCTGCGACCCCCCGCATCTCACTCTCAAACCCGCGTCCCCCTGTGCACACTCTCTCTCCTTATATTCTCTCTCCCTCTGCACTCTCTCTCTATGGACTTCTCTCTCTAGCTCTCTCTTTCTCTCTCCTCTCTCATTCTCTTTCTCTCTTTGATTTCCTCCTCTCTCTATCACTTTCTCTCGATGCGTTGACGCGTTGATTTTCTGAATTTCGAAGATCGGGGATTTCACTGTGTTTTCTAAAGACTTAGGCGAGTGCTCTCGCTTTCCTCTTGACTTTCCCGCTTCGTTGGAACGACTTGATTGTCTTATGTATTTGTATCTGGAACTAACACCTTCTCTGCAGTACCCTAACCTCTGAGTACAACCTCTGAGGTTATAAAGTCCTCTGGACTTTCTCTATATGCTACGCCTGGTAGGTAGACCTAGCGTCAACACTTTACCGCTTACTACGTTCGAATATAGTTACCCCGTGAGTATAGCTTTCCCATGAGCGGTACTGTGGCGTTCCTACGCTTACTGCGACACGTGTGTCTGGCTACGCTACGAGCGGTAACTTCGCCGAGCGTGATAGCATTTAGTGTTGTACATTAGATTCACTCCAGCTCCGCTTGGCTCCGCATGGATGTTTGCTTGCCTACTGAATTACATGTCTACCAGTTTATTAATTCTTCTATTTATGGTTGTGAAGAGTTTGAAATCTTTCTTATACTGTTTTTCCTGAAATTGCATGGTTTTTCGGTATCTGTACCAGTCTTGTATGTCGTACTATTTTCTCGTAACGCTTGGCATGCTTTCATTTGATGTGCTAACATATACTATGATGTCCCTTGTCACCTGCCTGATATCACCTTTAAGTCATATACCACCTGACACCCGACATGCTTCTACTTGGAACTTGCTCCTTATTATAACATGACTTATCACCTGCCTCCTAACATATTAATACTTGACTTGTGATTATCACATTTACGGGAATACTATACTTGTTATCCTGTATTACATACAGTGACTTGAATTTTGTACTTGTTATCCTGTATTATATATATACAGTAACCTGAATCTACAGTTCTCATGTACCCCTGAATTCCTGATAATGCCTTGCACCTGCTATTCCCGTGAATTGATAACTACATAATAAATCTTAAAAGGAACAACTTGCATCAGGTCGGGGGAAACCTGCGGCTATCAATATGTGTTCGTGTTTACAGTGACCCTAGGTATGTTATGCAACTAAAACTTCCGGTCTGACCTGTGGGCCTCCAGGCGACCGAGGGGAGTGCTGGCTCCCTCTTTCCTGGTACCATCTTGATAAAGGGCATTCTATAAGACCCTCCTGTAGGCCTTGCGGCCGGTTCCATAAACCAGCAATGGAACGTCCTGGACTGTGGTCCCGGGCATGTACGGGACCCACTGTAAACATTGTTCGTTGATACCCCCGTTGGTTTCCAATAACAACCTTGCTTTACTCAGATGTGGATATATGCGCGCTGAGACGCTAGTTCACATATCTAGACATCAGGGTAAGACGAGTAATAATAATAATAAAAGATTCCAGCTATGAATCTGTAGTATGCCTTACCATGTTTGCTTGTATCAGATTTTACTTCGGATTTCCAGTTTTATGATTATCATACTATACCTGTTCATATCCTACCTTCTACTTGTATTCTATCCGTCTATCTTCTGCTCTTATCTGATCATACTATGAGTCTTCTCTGCTTGATATCATATGCTGTATTTCTATTTGCTCCTGCATGCTTGTGCCTACGACATGGTTTTCACGTTTATGATCCAGATTTATCGATACATGTGTGTTTATCTATGCTCGCCATCTGGCTTCCACATCATCACTCGCCGGGGAGTTCTGACTCCTCTAGATCCTCATGTCCAGGTTTTGGAGCTTGGGGCGTGTGGATTCTCCGAGTTACTGATCAGAGTGGCGCAGCGGTAGCGTGGATCTCCAGCAGATCGTCCAGAGCCCCATCCTTTCAGGCCCCCTTGTTTCGCTCTAGAGTTCTCCTGTTATGACTCTGAGCCTCCTTTGTACTGTTCATACTTGTACATCTCTTTATATTCTCGCAATTGCGCATATCAGTGATGTAATATTCATGTAATATTGTGTCATATCTGGTGATAACTTTGTAATTGTACTCATGTGTTGGAATGTATAATGCACCACTTGCTTCCGTACTCTGATTCTTGCCGTACTGATGCTTAGCGTATATACGTGAGGGTATTTCTGATCTGCGTATATACGTCACAGTAACGTTTCTGTACCCACCGAATCAGGGCGTTACAAGTTTTGTACTCCAAGTTGTATTACTCAAATCCTCAGTGGAGGTTCCCTGTGTGGGAAGTTCTGTGGACGTTATAGTGGAAATCCTTTTGTGTGAAGGTGGGGACATAGAGCAGTGGCTCAAACCTCGAAACATATCTTTATTTTTGCGATTGATCCACTATCTCTTAACTCTCTCTCTCTCTCTCTTATCTTGCATTGATTTATATTACTCATATCTTATATGCTTGGTATTGTTTGTGTGCCTCACTTGTGTTGAACCAAGAGAGCTTCATATAGCACCTCAACTCTAATTTAGAGGAATTTAGAGGAGATAGTCCAGAGCCCTTCACTTGGAATTCGGTTACACTCTTTGGTTACACTAAGTGTGTTGCAATTAGTTTTTAATTCCGCATCATTTGTCATTAGATTAGCCGTACACCTATTCACCCCCTTCTAGGTGTATTTTCAAACCTTACATGCCTTATCGATTCGCAGGCAGTTTGGTTATGATCAATTGTATGTTGGCAACCCCAACCCATATCTTCGCTTCTGTGGGAGTTTTTTTGAAGGTGCCTGAGCATGGTATTACAGTATAGTCAGAGGAGCCGGAGCTGTCTTCACCCTTCCTCACAAGATGCCTAATTTTTATATAAGCCCTGGCTTTTGTACATGGTATTTTATTGCAAATCAGGTGCCTGAGTTTAGAATAAATACTTCATGCGTAAAAGGCATCAAATCCATGTATAAAGCTTAGGAAGGGTTCAAGGGTTGCTGGATACGAGGGATGACCGAGTATCGAGAGGCCGAGAGGGATACCAGCATAATAGAGGAATCTTCAGAGTCAGAGTCTAAAGCTACTGAGGAGCAGTCTAGAAAAGAATTCGACAAGCTGTGTTTAAGTGCACCCGAGCTTCTGCTTCTGAAGAAGAGCCAAGCCGAAAGAAGACGAGAAAAGGGTCTGAGGCTGCAGCTTCAGCACAAGTGTCCGGGATAATCCCCTATGGTCCCAACTCCACATCCCGGGAGTTTGCACAACAAGGGCCCCGTGGTCCTGATAGAAGTAGAACCTGTAGGCCAATCTGTGGTGGCCGAAGGAGTTATAGTTGCAGAACCGCCGTCCGCAGAAGTAACAGAGGGGTTTGAAGTTGAAATCCCAACTCAACTAGGAGTTTTAACTCAGCTGGAAGTTCCTTCGACTCAAGAAGAAAGGGTGGAGGTGCAACAACTGAGCTCTCCCAGTGTCTTGATGTCGATTTTACGGGTTTGTAAAGCCCAGTCCCACTGCTGGACTTCTAAGTGGTAAAGCTCCAGCTACCGAGGTCTCCATCATTCAAGTGTCGTCTTTGTCATCCGAGGAACATATTGACTGCTCAGGAGACAAACTTGACTTTGGTGATGAACATGTTCCTCCTGATACTAGTAAGTTTCTCACATTTCAGGGGAGGAGATGTGGATGGACGTTCCAGAGAAAAGTCTTCTATTGGAAGGAATTGCCACTGTTGAGGGTGTTTCTTCTATCCCACATGTTTTTTTTCTTCATATGAACATTGTTTTAACGCTCGTTGACTGTTATTTGCAGGCGCTGTCGCGGATGTCGGGGCTGTAACCTCCTCTCACATTGAGGAGATGATTGAGGAACTGGTCCACTCAGGGGGATTTGAAGTTTCTACTACTGGCACGGTCCCTGTGGGTACAACCAGCATGATCAGGAACTCTCGTCCCCGAGCAGCTTACCAAAGGATCTACCATCTTTAGTTCCTCAACTTGATAAGAGAATAAAGATTCCCTATATACTCTCACTCTCATTGTTATTGCTAATATAGTTGTTATAATTGTAGAGAGTACTATAATGACTCAAATAGAAGAGCCCATGGCAAGCATTGATGTAGAAGACAACACACTTCAGACTTCGACGACTTAACCAAGTATTGTGAAGTCTGTTTCTGCTGTTGTCTTCCCAAAGGATACCACAGCTACAATCCTGGAGGTGTCGGTCACAACTTTGGCATTGAAGGAACCTATTGCTGGCCTTGTCCCTGCGCTAAGTGAAACGACTTCTACCCCTAAGAACACCGTTTGTGCAATTACAGGAAGGGGGTCCGGAAGCGCGTCAACAGAGTTAGCTCCAGTTATAGACATCATGGAAGAATTGGCTCATCAGATGGTCCAGCAATTCTTCATTTCAATGAAGTCTTGCATCGATTTAGTTCTTTCTGGTAGAAGTTCTTACAAGTTTACCCGAATACTCTTAAAAATTAGATTGAAAACATTCATAATACTGGAGGTTCAGATCAGGCTAAAGCATATCTGACACTAATCGAGCAATTGGGGATATGCTTGAAGGAACTGAGGACCCTAGAAAATGCTAATCCAGTGGATGAGGCCCGGCTGATGCTAAACAAGCTCCGCGCCGCTCAAGAACGCGAACGGAAAGAGATCGAGAAGCAAATGCTGAGGAGGCCCGTCACTTCATCGAGTTTCAGGCCAACTACCAGAGATTGGTTGATGAATCTAGAGAATCTGAAGTTATCACCAAGAATACAGAGTAAGTCATAGCCAATGCTCAAGCAACAATTGCCAAGGTGCAAGCCTTGATTCAAGTTAATGAGCAGAAATTTGTTGTTGTTAAGAAAAAGCTGGAGGAGCTAGATGTTGCCAAGAAATAGGTTCAAGAAGATCTCACTGCTCGTTCTTCCAAGCTAGAATCGCTTCAAGCACAACTTGCTATGACAAAATTCCTGTCGGAAAAAAATTGAGAGTTCAAGCTTTTGTAAAAGTTGAGAGAACATGCCAACAAGAGATTCAACGCCTCCGGGACCATATTTACTCTCTTACTGAGCGAGATTAGCCCATTTGTACCTCTTTTTTTTAAACTCTCTGTATATTAAAAGGAGAGTTTTTGTATTACTTTTATCATTATGAATAATAAAAACAATTAAATTTTTTGTCTCGTCTCTATTTCCTTTTGTTTATGAGATTTTAGACGGACTAAAATGATGGTGTTTAATTGCTTGAGGTAACGATTTATATGACAATTGAAGAGTTATTCAGTCCCATGAGGGAATCTGACAGGGTTGATGTAAGAGGAGTGACATTAAGTTGATAGAAATGGAATAGGTTTTATGGATTTATCATTTTATGAATGAGAATGACGAGTATGGACAAATCTATTAAGAATTTTGAAAGAATTACCGCCAGAGGTGTAATGTTAACTTGATGATGAGAACTAGACTTACAGTTGAATAAGTTTGGTGAACTCATCATTCTATGAAAGAGAATAACACGTGAAGTTTTTACTCCGCAAGGGATTGTGGTTGAGCTTATCATCAAAGGCTTAGTATTAATGTAATTAAGACTTAGCTGGGGATTAGAGAGAACATTGTTAAAGATGTGATATTAACCTAACAGTGATTTTAAGTAGATTTGCCATTCTATTGAAGAGAATAGCATGTGAGACTAGACCCATCAGAAATCTGAGTATTTCTTTACTGTCAGAGGCGTGATATTAAATTAACGGATGAGATTGAATCTTGTTGGAGGTTGATATTAACTTGACAAGGACGTGAGCTAGAAGTGTAATGTTAATTTAGCCCCATAGGAATTTCATTTTCATTAGGAAAACAAAAAATACCACTGTCATAGGTGAAGTGTTGAACTTAACAATGAGGTAATGTCAGAGGTGTGGTATTGAACTTTAATTGAGTGCTAGAGGTGCAATGTTGAACTTAGCATTGATCATCTCAGTCTCGATGCGGAAGCTCGAGGGAAAGTCATTGTCATAGTGTAGTGTTGAACTTAACAATGAAGCGGATGCTAGAGGTGTGATGTTAAACGTAGCATCACTCGTCTTAGCTTCGATATGGAAGTCTCGGGGAAGTGACTGTCAGAGGTTTATTATTTAACTTGACAGCAACTTGATTACTGTTAGAGATGTGATATTAAACTTAGCAGTAATTTGTCAGAGGTATAATTGTAACATGACAAGAGTTGGTTTACAATATGAGCAATTTTGGGGACTTGTCATTCTATTGAGGAGAATTGACAAGTGAAGTTTGGATTGTCAGAGGTGTAGTGTTAACTTGACAAGTTTGAAGACTTGTGACTCCATGTAAAGGAGTCGACAAGTGAAAGTTTATACTCTATGGGGAGTATTGAAACTTTTCAATATTAGAAGTATAGTGTTAACATAACAACGATTCAGTTTGTGGACCTACCACTTCATGGGAGAAAATTGGTAGGGAATTTTGGTGAAAAACAGAATAAATTGTTAGAGGTGTAATATTAACATGACGAACATTGATTACCAGAGGTATGAGAGGTTTGCCGTTAGAGGTGTAATGTTAACATAACAATAGAGAGATTCCGAGTGGTGCCTCAGTGAAATTTTATCGTCAGAGGTTTACTATTAACTTGACTGAGTCCACTGGGGATCGAGGAAAATGGTTTGTCAGAGATTTACTGTTAACATGACAAGTCTGTGCTCATTTCACCAGAAAAATGAATACAAGTATTTCTGTGATCTTACCATTCCATGAAAGGAAATTGGTAAGGGATTTTGGAGGGAAAGGCGGGATGAAGTCCCTTAGGATTTATTAACAAACCCTCAACTATCAACAGTTTTGGTATGCCTTTACCAACTACCGTTGGAGTCGGGCTAGCCATGCTATTCCCCTCAACATGATAAGTTATCAAGAATTTCTATTGGACTTAAAAGCCAATATTTTTCTTTGTCCTTAGCTGTTGAGGGCGTTGGATTTTGATATCCTCTAAATAAGAGTGATAAAACTAATACTCAGTTAGCTTATCTTTATTGGCTCAATTCTGTCGAGGACTGTGTTCTCATGCACCGTTCACCCGGTTCACCCGATAATTCGTCTTAACCAGCTTTTATGTGCTGATTAGAACTCCTAACTGCTTCTATATGCCGATTAGAACTCTAATGATGTTTGATTGTCGACATTGGTCCCACCTGTCGCTGAATAGTTGTTGATCAATGAGGACTAGTATGCTCGTGTTGAGCAGAACATAGCCGGACAACTGTTGATCGATGAATACTACTATGCTCGTGTTGAGCAGAACTTAGTTGGACAGCTGTTGATCAACAGGGACTAGTCACCAATCGAGAATTCTGTTGTAGGGTAATGCATTCGATGCAAGCGTTATATATACTTGACCCAATGACCAGAGGTTTAATGTTAACATGATCAAGGATAGTATTTCTTCAAGAATTTGCTATTAATCAGCATCATAAGTATATTGGCTTTTAGATTTATTAGGCGATATACTCTATTTGAGTAGACTGACTCTACCATAAATGGTCCTTCCCATTTGGGTTGAAAATTTTCTTTCGTCTTGTGTGTCATCACCATTGGCCTTCTGACAGCCAAAACAAGGTTGCCTTTCTTAAAAGTCCACTCCTTAACTTTCTTGTTGAAGACTCTGAAAATTTGAGCTTGATAAAGCTCGATTTGTTGTTGAGCTTGTAGACATATGTCGTCCAAAGCTTCTAACTCCTTAAGTTGCAGTCCATGCTTCTTCTCATATGTCATCTTCATTGTCAAAGCAACACACAGAGATGGGATCTGAATTTTCAGTGGGAGTACAGCTGCACACGCGTACACCAATGAAAATGGTGTAGCTTTTGTCTGGGTTCTCACTGTTATGCGATAAGCCCATAAGCATTCACCTAATTTGTCACCCTAGTCGCATTGATTTTTTTAGACGAACTTCTTGAGAAGCTTCCCAATGGTTTTGTTAAAAGTTTCTTCAAGGCCGTTATCAGCTGTGTAGTATGCCGTTAAAGATAAACTTTTGATTCTGAACTTGTTAAGAATCTCTGGAACGCTTGGCTGATGAACTGAGGGCCATTATCATAGACAATCCATCGTGGCATGCCAAAGGGGTAGATTACGTGATGTTTGATAAATTTGATCATGTCAGATGTCTTCACCTCCTTCAGAGGGGTAGCCTCCGCCTATTTGGAGAAGTAATCGGTTATAAATAGAATAAACTGATGTCTTTTGGATGAAGGTGAGTTGATAGGACCAACCACGTTCATTCCTTACATCTCCAATGGCCAAGAAGAAGTCGTAGGACGAAAGTGTCCTGGTGCCTGATGAATGAAGTCACCATGGTTCTGACAGGCATGGCATCACTTAGCATAAGTGATGGCATCAGGGATTATCTTCAATTAATAATACCCAAGTCTTCGAAGTCGATCTCCGAGCTTTGGACTAGGTTGGTGAGCTCCGCACATACCATCATGAGCGTCTTTGAGTACCTCCTGTGCGTCTTTATGTGATGGCTATGGAGGAGGATTCCATTATGTGATTAGCGATACAGTGTTCGTGTGATCACATTATAATAAAATCGAGGGGCCTTTCTTCTGATGGCGGTCGCTTCTTTGGGGTCATCGGGTAGTATATCATACAAGGCGTAGTCGATGTATGAGAATTAGAAATCCCTGAGCTCTGAATCTGTTGAAGTCTCTAGAGTTTTTTTGACTTGAAGGTCTCCTATTGGCATTTGATCATCTTCAAGGGCGAATTTTGGACAGTACAAGTCATGGCTGTAGACGAGTACTTTCTCTGTCGCTCCAGTTGGAAGAACCAAGGAAGCGGCAAGGGACACCACTGCATCTGCATGCGCATTTTACTGGCGAGGTACATGGTCAAAGTAGAAGTTCTAAATCTCTCTGCCATGTAGATGGTTGCGTTGTGATAGGGCACTAAGTCTTCATGTCGGACTTCGTACTCCCCGCGAACCTGATTGACGATGAGTTTTGAATCACCAAACGCTTTGAGATTTTTAACGCCAATCTCATCAGCGATTTGCATCCCAATCAAGAGAGTGTTGTATTTCTCTACGTTATTTGAACACGACTCTATTAAAGAGAATGCACGAGGGATTACGTAGTTCTGTTGGGAGATAAGTACTACCTCCATTCCTGCTACTATATTTCCTTGAGGACCTTTCTTGATGCGCTGTCGAAGAAGAGTTGCCACGCCTATTCTTCGAAAGACGTCTGGGTCATGCAAACTTCAGTGATCTCATTTGGAGATCTTCATAAAGCTTGGTCATTCTTGATCTGGATGTTCAGCCAAAAAGTCCGACACTGCCTATCCTTTCATAACTTTTTGTGGCAGAAATTGCATCTTGTATTGAGAGAGCAATATGGCCTAATCCGCCAATCGACCATTCAGCGATGATGGCTTCGTCATAAGCAATCTTAAAGGATTGACATTTGATATGTCATCTATGGTTTAGCTCATCAGGTAGTGTCGCATTTTCTGAATAGCGAACACCAGCGTGAAGCATTATTTCTCGGTCAAATTGTATCAATGTCAGCTCCGATCATGATTCTACTCAGGTACTAAATTGTTTGCTCGTACCCCTGATCATTATTCTAGGTTAGTAAAGCTCTTAGAGAATGATCCACAACTGGAACGTATATCAGGAAAAGTTCTCCTAATACCGGAGCTGCAAGGATAGGCAGATGCATGAGGTACCGCTTGATTTTCTCGAACGCTTGTTGGCAAGTATCATCTTAGATGAATGAGACACCCTTCTTTATCAATTTGGTGAAGAGTTGGCATCGTCCAAAGATATTTGAGATAAACCTCCGAATGTAGGCTAGTCGCTCTTGCAATCCTCTTAGTTCTCTAAGGTTCCTTGGAGGTTCATCTCTTGGATGACGCGAACTTTCTCTGGGTCGAGGTGGATTCCTTTGGATGTCACGGCAAACCCAAGGAATTTACCACCGGCCACCCCCATGAAGGATTTGGTGGAGTCCATCTTCAATTGATGCGCCCGCACGATATCGAATATTGTCTTCAGATCTGCCAAGTGGATCACCTTGGGCACGACTTTTCACTGCAATATTGTCTACATAGCATTCTACTATTTTGCGTGTATTCTCGTAGAAGATTGTATTCATAGCTCTCTAATATGTCGCTCCCTCATTCTTCAATCCCAAGGGCATCACAATATAGCAATACACCCTAGTGGTGTTCTGAAGGATGTATGTTTCT
Source organism: Agave tequilana (assembly GCA_038442645.1). Taxonomy (NCBI): domain Eukaryota; kingdom Viridiplantae; phylum Streptophyta; class Magnoliopsida; order Asparagales; family Asparagaceae; genus Agave; species Agave tequilana. The sequence continues at coordinate 92,897 of JAVJIF010012859.1, forward strand.
TATCATCAGGATACATCTTAATTTGATTGTATCCACAGAATCCATCCATGAAGGACATCTGTTCAAACCACACATGTTGTCGATCATGACATTTGTGATTGGAAGAGAGATCTCATCTTTAGGACAAACTTTATTTAGATCACAAAAATCAATGCAAACCCAGATCTTTCCATTCTTCTCAGTGACAGGGACAATATTAGCTACCCAGTCAGGGTGTTGTTCTTCGCTGATGAAACTAGAGTCTATAAGCCTTTTGACTTCCAATTGAATCGCTTTTATTATCTGTGGGCGGAACCGTCATTGCTGTTGCTTGACAGGATTTGCATCCGGATTGATGTTTAGGTGATGCATAGCCTCTTGAAGATCAAGTCCGGGAATATCCTCGTAAATCCAAGTGAAGATATCTATATACTCTCGTATGAGACGTATTAGATATTCTTTCTCGGGAGGTGACAAGTTTTCGCTTATAAAGATGGGCTTAGTGTTAAGCTCATCTTACAGATTAATATGACTTACCTTATCCTCAGTCGGTGGTTCACATTGTTTAAAGCAAATGTCCAGAGAGTGTTCAGGTGTTTGATCCAGGGATCTGATCTAACTGGATCTTCTTCTTTCGGGTGGCTTGTTGAAATCATGTTCAGCAAAAGGCCTTTGAAGATGTCGTCGACACTGACATCTGACTCCCACGATGACATGCCTGACGAGTGGTCATGATGTAATGACTCTTCAAACTCAGAAGCTGATGGGATTAGAGTTGGCACATGCCCCAACCCCCTTCGAGTCAGTGATAATGGTCAGGTGTTTTTCCTCTGGTAACAAAAGGCCGAAATAGAGTTTGCCTTCCTTTGCCAAAGTTCAAGCCATGACCACTTGTTAGGTCATACCTCATGTTCTCCATCATTTTGAGTATATTTGGCTCATAATGAGAGAACTGAGGAGGTTCGGTCTCGCTTTTTGAGTCTTCACAAATAATTGGTTTGGACTTGACTCTTCCGAAAAGGATTGGTTTTTGATCTTTGCGTCTTGCTGCGACCTCGAAGAAGGTTTCCTTACACATCACTGACGCTTTGATATGCCTTGAGAGATGATCTCACCGATGCATGCAATGATGTCAGGGTATTTATTGCTGACCCGAGGTCATTGTCTACATCGGTACTAGTATCTAATGATACAGAATGAGAAGCAAACATAGAAAAATAAGCTGAATCTAACTCTTCATTAATATACCACTCGCCTATATCATTCGCAGTATTATTGACATCAACATTATTAATGCTCGTTACAAGAGGATTCAGCTCCCAAAGACATTCTTCTTCTACCTCTGACTCAATATCAGCTTCATTAGCAGAGTCTGGTTCTCTAGCTGGGGGTTTTCGTCTACTTCCAGAGAATCCTGATAAAGGAGAGAGTCTGTGAAGTAATTTTCTACCCTCTTGAACGGATGCCTTTTGGCGATTGGCATTCGGACTTTTCCATCACCGTCAACATACTTTATGGCTTGATGGAGAGTAGAGGGAACGGTGGAGTTGCGATGAATACATGGTCCTCCCGGCAGCAAATTATATGAAGTGTCAGCGTCAATAATATAGCACGTCACCTCAGATCTCAGGTCCCCGATCTGGCATTTGAATTTGATCATTCCCATCGGGTATATACCATTGGCGTTGAAGCTATAAATGGTAGTCTGGGCGGCGCTCAATCGATGAGTGGGGATTCCCAAGTGCTACATAACCTGGCAGGGCATGATGCTCACCGCGGATCTTGGATTCACCTAAATGTGGCTCACCTCAGATGATCTAATGTACCCTATAAAGTATAGGGGTCTATAATGTTTCCCCTTGATCTGCATGTCGTCTGGAGTGAAGGTTATACATGGGACATATTGAGAGACATGGAGGCAATTTTCTTCATCTTCCTCCTCTGGTTTAGCCGAAATCCGGGCTATAAAGGCTTCAACATCGGCTAAAACTTTTCTAAGAGCTTCCCTTGTTGACTTGGATGGTCGCAGGAGCTCATAGAGGGTGATTTTGACTGGGATGTTGGTTAGCTGAGTCAAGACATCAAAATGATAAGGTGTTGAGAATCCCTCCGCTTTGTTTTTTGGAGATTTTTGGCGTACGAAAGCTTCTTTTGCTTCTTCACGGGTTGCTTCGTGGATCGCTTGGTTGGCTCTTGGGTCAGCTTGGACAGACTTGCCACTACTTCATCGTACTTCTTCAAGTATGACTGACCCGAACGAGTCCCTGCTATGAGCGATGTATTCAGCTCTACAGTAAGGACTATTGTTTCTTCCTCAGATACAGTTAGCGAGGGGACATCAGTTTCTGCTTCCCTAGAGGAAGCACACATGATTGAGATTTAAGATTTGTAAATAAAAAGATTGAGTTGTAGAATTCTTATTCTCAATGCTATCCGTTGTAGCAAGGGCCAAAGCGGGTCAATCCACAGGGAAGGATGCGATGCAAGCTTTCGGACGATTTCTCTGTATGCTTCAAATAAGACAAATGAGAGATTAGGTTTGAGATATATATGATTATAAAGATGTGGTTTTACTGATCTTCTACCACAACCCTTATTGCAAATTAAGGACATTGAACATCATCTTGAAATGTATGAAAGTGATCCTAGTTTATCAAAGAAGATGCAAGCAAGAGAAAAAGATCATTCAATCATACTAGTTTGCACTTCTAAACATCCAACAATTTTTTCATCTTAACATCTAAGTATAGCGTAAGAGAAGCTTTACCTTGAAGTTACGCTGTCAAAGTCCTTAAGCATGAAGTGTGAAGAATTATTTTAAAGGTGTAACATAGATCAGAAAGCTAGTCATCAATTTAATCTTCAAGCAATCTACCTAGACCTAGGATTTCTAAAAAGTATTATCAATCCGTTCAATTCTTAATTGCTCTAGGGTTGCTTAAGAATTCAGCAAACCACAAAAAGGAGTTAGTTCATCATTATTTTTTTTATCTTATCATTTATATATTTTTTTATTTTATTTAGTTGAATAAGAAAGATTGCAAAAGAAAGTAAAACCAAAACAGAGAGAGATCGCAGAGAAAACTAAATTAAAAGACAATAAAAGAATTGGCAAAGAGGTAACCTTTATTTGATAATATCCTCCAAATACAAGCTCCTTCTTCACCACAATGTGCTTTAAATAAAATTACAACTTGCAGAAATTTAAAGAAATAGCTAAAGAAAACCCTAATCTCCTCGTCTCTGGATGCCCTCTCTGCTGCGCCTGCAGGGGTATTTATAGATGCAGAAGGTGATAGAGTCCTGATAGAGCCCAGCCACCAAATTTGGTACGCAATCTCATCTTCTTTGCCGCGGAAACGCGGCTCTGGCCGCGTTTCTGCGGCCATACAGTGTCAGATGGCCACGCGCTTTGGCACGTGGCTTCTCCTGGTCTGTCCATCTGGGCATATGCTTCTGGAAGCTGGATCCTGGCTCTTCATTTTGGATTTTTGAGATAACTTAGAAATCAAGTTACCCTAAATCCAAATCCCTTCAAAAACGAATCTCATCCTTGCACTCTTATTTATCCCCATCCATCAAGCATTTAGGGTAGAATAGAATTCTATCCTTTCCCTCTTTGTAGTATTTGCAATTTTTATAATTTGTATTTGTACTTTTGCACCTGGGCTTGGACTTGGGCTTGGATATGGCTTTTGGGCTTCATTAAGCTTTAATTCTTTATTTAATTCATTACTCAAGGCCTGCACACATTAAATAACAAAATATTAGTAAATGTGCAGAATTATATGAATAAATATGAAAATGTGATGGTAAATATGATGACAATTATGCATTTTTCACTACCAATCACTGGCAACGACGCCAAAATTTTGATTGAGATTTAAGATTTGTAATAAAAAGATTGAGTTGTAGAATTCTTAGTCTCAATGCTATCCGCTGTAGCAAGGGCCAAAGCGGGTCGATCCACAGGGAAGGATGTGATGCAAGCTTTTTGGCAGTTTTGCGGGGACCAAAGTGTCCACCGCAAGCGAACTCATGACAAAAAGCTAGAACGCTTCTAGTTTCCTCGTCGGGGACGCATCTCCTAATGATTTGGTCGCTACAATATTTGAAAAGATAAGGATCTTCCCACATGTAATACCGAACTTGAGACAAGAATCGGTATCTATCCTGTTTTAACCAATTAGGTGGTGTTTGGTTTGTGACTAAGTAATTTACTATGTCAGCAAACCATGGCTCCTTAGAGATAGCTAGAAGTTGTTCATCGGGGAAATTGTCATTGATGGGCAGTTCGTCAGAAGGTGCGTTTGGCACACGAGAGAGATGGTCTGCTACGACATTTTCGACACCTTTTTTATCTCGAATTTCGAGATCGAATTCTTGAAGGAGAAGGATCCAACGAATGAGTTGTGCCTTTGCATCTTTTTTAAGCATAAGGTATCGAAGTGCAGAATGGTCAGTGAAAATCGTAGTCTTAGTCCCAAGTAGATATGGGCGGAATTTCTCCAAAGCGAACACTACTGCCAAGAATTCCTTCTCGTTGTAGTATAGTTCATTTGGGCGTCATTGAGCGTCCTACTCGAATAGTTGATCACATGCTGCTTGTTATCCTTTCGCTGTCCTAAGACAGCACCTATCGCAAAATCTGATGCATCGCATATGATCTCAAAGGTTTGGACCAGTCCGGAGGTGAGATGATAGGAGCAGAGATAAGTTCCACTTTCAATTTTTCCCACGCACTATGGCACCTATCATCAAAGATGAAGGGCACGTCTTTAGCTAGAAGGTTAGTAAAGGTCTAGCAATTTTCTAAAATCCTTAATGAACCTACGATAAAACCCAGCGTGTCCTAAGAAAGACCGAATGTCCTTCACGCATCGTGGAAGTGGAAGTTTGACTATGATCTCCACTTTGGCCTTGTCTACCTTAATCCCTTCCCTAGATATCTCATGACCTAGGACAATCCCATGCTGCACCATGAAGTGACACTTTTCCCAATTGAGGGTCAAGTTCTTTTCGGTGCACCTATTCAACACTAGCTCCAAGTGATGGAGACACTGGTCAAATGAATTCCCATAGACGGAGAAGTCGTCCATGAAATCTCTAAGAAACGCTCGACCATATCAGAAAACAGGCTTAACATACAACGTTGGAATGTGGCTGGGGCGTTACATAGGCCGAAAGGCATTCGACGGTAGGCAAATGTCCCAAATGGGCACGTGAACATTGTCTTTTCTTGGTCCTCTGGGGCTATAGGGATTTGGTTATACCCTGAATAACCGTCCAAGAAAAGTAATACTCATGACCGGCTAATCTTTCCAGCATTTGGTCGATAAATGGGAGGGGAAAATGATCTTTCCTAGTGGCGGCGTTCAACTTGCGGTAGTCTATGCATACTCTAACCTTGGTAAGCAATCGTGTTTGCACTAACTCATGCTTGTTGTTTTCTACCACAGTAAAGCTGGACTTCTTAGGGACCACATGCATTGGGCTAACCCATTCGCTATCGGAAATGGGATAAATGATCCCATTATCTAACAGTTTCACTATTTCGACTTGTACAGCCTCCTGCATAAGTGGGTTTAGCCTACGCTGTGGATCCCTCTTCGGTCTAACTCCTTCCTCTAGATGGATACGATGCTGGACTATCGTAGGGCTCAGTCCCTTGATATCTGCCATAGTCCAACCAATGGCTTCCCTATGTCTCCTAAGGGTTGCCAGTAGATCTTCCTCTTGCCTATTAGTCAAATTAGATGCAACTATGACCGGTAACGTCTCTTGTTCACCTAGGTAGGCGTACTTAAGATGTTTAGGCAAGGCTTTTAACTCCAAAGAAGGAGGTGGCTCGATGGGTGGAGGTGTTAAGCTAGAATCTCCCATCTCTATAGAACTCTGATTTGATTCCCATTCGATCTCATCAAGGCTGAGATCACTTGATTCTAAGTCTTCCTCTTCCTCTGACTCTAGTGTGATCTCCTCATTGTGCTCACTCGTCATGTTTTCGATGAAGTTAACCTCAAAGGGTTGGTCGGTCACATCGTAGGGATGCTTACCTAGGTTGAAAACATTGACTTCCTTGGTCATATCCCCAAAAGTCAATCTCATGGATCCGTTTCTACAATTTATAATTGCATTTGCGGTTGCTAGGAACGGTCTTCCTAAGATGACGGGAGTTTGGGACCTAGGATTAGACACAGGTTGTGTCTCTAAAACAATGAAATTGACTGGGTAAATGAATTCTCCCACCCTTATGAGGACGTCATTGATCTCTCCTTTAGGAACTTTGATTGAGCGGTCAGCCAACTGAATAGTAGCTTGGGTTGGGTTGAGTTCACCTAATCCAAGTTGTTGATATACGGAGAAAGGGAGCAAATTGATGCTAGCTCCTAAATCGAGGAGTGCTCGATTGATTTCGGCTCGACCTATGGTGCAAGAGATGGTAGGGGAACCAGGGTCCTTATAGTTAACAAGGATCTGGTTGGACAATAGCTCACTAATGTTAGTGGCTAGAAAAACCTTCTTAGGCACATTAGTCTTTCTTTTCTTGGTGCACATGTCCTTAAGGAATTTGGCATAATTAGGGACCTGTTGGATTGCATCAAGAAGTGAGATGTTGAGCCTAACTTGATTGAACACCTCTAATAATTTCTCCATATGTGCATTGTGTTGCTTCTAAGCCTATTTGGAAATGGAGCTATAGGCTGGTGCACCTGTCCTGCTGACTTTTCAACTTTAGTTTCATTGGAGCTGGGTGGAGAATGAGTGGAGCTAGATGGAATGGATGACTGAGATGGATCCTGTGGCATGGATACTTGATTATCAACTTGTTTCCCCGATCTGAGTGTGTGAACCATGTGACACTGGTTTGGGTCTTGAGCCTCATTGGCTGGCCTAGGATTCCTAGGATTTGGCAATGGTTGACTCGGTAGGGTACCCCTCTGTCTCTCTTGCTGGTTCAATTGGATCTCTATCCTAGTTAAGACTTGAGCCAGCTTGTCATGGCTTTTAACTAGAGTGTCCATCTTTCTTTCCAAATTTGAGAGTCTTGTTTCCATTTGCGAATTTTGGAAAGATTGTGGAGGATTTTGACTAGGGAAATTTGTTGATATGGCGGATTTTGAAAATTGTTGGAGAATTTGGGCCTAATTTGATCATTGTTGCTTGGGCCCCATGAAAAATTGGGATGGTTTCTCCAACCGGGATTGTAGGTGGGCGAATACGGATTGTTGGCGGGCCTTGTGAAGGCCGCACTCATATGTTCGGGCAAGCTTTGATGCGCGATGAAGACAGGACATTCCTCGAACACATGGTTCATATCTTGACAATAAGTACAGCCCGCCGAAGATGTTGGGCTGACTTGGTTCACAGAGACTGGCTCTTTAGTTTCAAGAGTCTCTAGTCTTCGCATAACAGCAGCTAACTTAGCATCGGTTGCTATGTTGGCCTCAATGGAATGGATACCTCCTTTAGAAGAAGTAGGGTCATTAGTCCTAAATTTTTCTGGAGTAGGTTCCCATTGGATGGTATTTTCAGCTAATTCCTCATACAATAGCCATCCTTCATTTTTGTTCTTTTTCATAAATCCTCCTTGGCACATGGATTCTAACAACGTTTTAGTTTGATATTCAAATCCATCATATAGAATTTGGCAAAGTCGCCATTTCTCTATCCCATGGTGAGGGCATTAGGCAAGGAGGTCCTTAAAACGTTCGAAATATTTCCAAAAAGGCTCATTGGCTGTTTGCTTAAACTGTAAGATGTTCTTCCTAATCAGTGCAGTCTTGTGAACGGGATAAAATTTCTTTAAGAAGGCCTTAACAAAATTATTCCAAGAAGATATAGAACCTACCTCTAGACTGTAGAGCCATTTCTTTGCTAAATCCTTCAAAGCAAAGGGGACAAACCTAAGTTTGATGTCATCTTTTCCCAACTTAGGAATATTCATCATGAGACATACTTCCTCAAATTTCCTTATGAAGAAGTATGCATCCTCGGATTCAAGTCCATGGAATTTGGGAAGGGTGTTGATGTATTGTGGCTTCAGCTCAAATGGGTCAACACCTTCATCGGTAAGCTTGATGCAAGAAGGAAGAGAGGTCCTGATAGGATAGATCCTATCTTGGAGTGAAGGCGGTTGTGCCATGTAAGAGTCGGGCTTTTGCTCGGGTGGTGAACTAGTTCTAGTTAGCCTGGATGTAAGTGGGTCTCTCGACCAAGCGGACATGCACAATTAGCAAACAAGTTCACCCAATCAACCAAAAAAAGAAAACAAATAAAAAATCCTATTCTAGGGTTATCCTTGACCTAGACGACTCCTAACTTTAGACTGTCCTTAGGAGGTCTATTGTCGACGTTAACCACAAGCTAATCGGCCAGGTAGGTGGCAAGACCGGTGGGAGGTTTTCCGTCAGAGACGTTCCTTAATTAAATAACTACCGTTCTTTGGGCTTTCGGCCCTCAATCCCCTGCCTAGACACCGATTTGACAAGAGTTAATTTCGAACAATTTTCCTCCTTAGGTCAATCTCCTATTGAGTCCAAGTTAACCTAGGGCCAACGTCTAGTCAAATTTTACTTAAAGTTAGGGTTATGAGTGCGACAGATATGATTTGTGGGCCAAGGAAGGGTGATGAAATCCCCACCTTATCTTGTTTATGGGTTATGCCCTTAAGATATTTTTGTGTACGTGTAAAGCAGTAGAAAAGTAAGCACTCAAAAAGCAGTAAACAGCCAAGAGTGTTTCCTAATCTATATGCAATGCAGACGTACCTTGTCGCCAGCACTCTTCAACAAAATTAAAAAAATTAAAATAGACACGTGTCCTAAATGCAAGAGTCTAATTTTTTTTTATTATCAACAAATGGGTTAATGTTATTAATTAGCAGTTGCAGAATGATCACAGAGAAAATTTATCACAGCAGTAAGCAGTATTTGCAATTCTGAGCAACCTGCAGAAAACTTTATGAGTAGTGAACTACTCAGGCTGCGGAAACACGACTTTTGCCGCGGCCTGCGGCTCTGAAGTAGGCTCTGATGCTCTGCCTTCGAGGGCAGAGGCACAGAGTTGCTATGTGTCCTCGCTGCTGCTTTGTTTTCCTGTTCTCTGAATCTGCAAACAGAAAGAATAAAAAATAATTAGTTTGAGAAAATCGTGCCGTTCCCTCCCCGGCAACGGCGCCAAAATTTTGATTGAGATTTAAGATTTGTAAATAAAAAGATTGAGTTGTAGAATTCTTAGTCTCAATGCTATCCGCTGTAGCAAGGGCCAAAGCGGGTCGCGGGTTGATCCACAGGGAAGGATGCGATGCAAGCTTTTCGGACGATTTCTCTGTATGCTTCAAATAAGACAAATGAGAGATTAGGTTTGAGATATATATGATTATAAAGATGTGGTTTTATTGATCTTCTACCACAACCCTTATTGCAAATTAAGGACATTGAACATCATCTTGAAATGTATGAAAGTGATCCTAGGTTTATCAGAGAAGATGCAAGCAAGAGAAAAAGATCATTCAATCATACTAGTTTGCACTTCTAAACATCCAACAATTTTTCATCTTAACATCTAAGTATAGCGTAAGAGAAGCTTTACCTTGAAGTTACGCTGTCAAAGTCCTTAAACATGAAGTGTGAAGAATTATTTTAAAGGTGTAACATAGATCAGAAAGCTAGTCATCAATTTAATCTTCAAGCAATCTACCTTAGACCTAGGATTTCTAAAAAGTGATATCAATCCATTCAATTCTTAATTGCTCTAGGGTTGCTTAAGAATTCAGCAAACCACAAAAAGGAGTTAGTTCATCATTATTTTTTTTATCTTTTCAATTTATATATATTTTTTATTTTATTTAGTTGAATAAGAAAGATTACAAAAGAAAGTAAAACCAAAACAGAGAGAGATCACAGAGAAAACTAAATTAAAATACAATAAAAGAATTGGCAAAGAGGTAACCTTTATTTGATAATATCCTCCAAATACAAGCTCCTTCTTCACCACAATGTGCTTTAAAAAAAAAAATTTACAACTTGCAGAAATTTAAAGAAATAGCTAAAGAAAAACCCTAATCTCCTCGTCTTTGGATGCCCTCTCTGCTGCGCCTGCAGGGGTATTTATAGATGCAGAAGGTGATAGAGTCCTGATAGAGCCCAGCCACCAAATTTGGTACGCAATCTCATCTTCTTTGCCGCGGAAACGCGGCTCTGGCCGCGTTTCTGCGGCCATACAGTGTCAGATGGCCACGCGCTTTGGCACGTGGCTTCT